>JARYHS010012859.1:0-27241 GCA_031002005.1 Vandiemenella viatica | reverse complement strand
ATCATGAAAATGATTAGAATAACACTTACTAATAAACTGCACTCCGAAATGGTTGTAATGATAGTGAATGTTACTGATTTTTTTTCAGCTTATGTAGCAACATATTTTTACTGGCACTGAATTTTGTGACCTGTATGTTACCGCGGCTTCTGAAAGGCCAGCTATCTTCTTTACGCATGATTGCTGTCCCGGAAGAAGTCTCGTCTCAGTATTTTTCATGGCAACCTTGTTTTACATCGTAGCAAGACACCCAGCATCACTAAATCATCCAATGGTAAACATCAGTCACCTACCTGCAAAAAATGTTTAATATTTTCTTATTTAAATCTGAATATAAAAACTTAAATCAAAATTATAAAATAGTTCACAGAAAGGCAGAGTAATTATGACTTTTGGCTGTATGATTAATTATCCATAAGCGGAGATAGAATTAGTGTAAAGACACGTATTAATTTTCTGTTTAAACTTTGCTTAATACAATGGTAAAATTAGTATTGTAACAGATCTTAAACAAGTTATTAAATGAATCATATTAGTCTAATCGCTCTATTCAATATTTCAATAATTAAAAGAAATCAGACAAAGAAAAACGAAATAATAATTTAAACCTATAATTTTAAAACTGACTCTTTATTTAACTGAATGTTAACGGAGCAGACGGCAGTTTTTCCTCGTTCTTGTTCTTCACGATTAATGAGAAGCGTCTTGTTCGAAGGGGAAATTATTTCAAGACCGCAGCCAAATTAATTGTGGCATATCTGTCTTTTACAGAACTATTAAACAAAATGTATAGAAAACAGACTAAATTATAGGATACCCTGAGGGGCGATCCTTCTCCAGGGAGTACGATGTCGAGGGAAAAAGTGGGTTGGGGGGGGGGGGTACCGGTAATATTATTTTCAAAGAAGATTCTGTAAAGTATCTTCTCTGACTAAACCAATGATAAATTTTTAATTATCTTCCTTTTTAAATGTTTTACAATTAAAGTTGCAGTGCTACTTTTTCCACGGGTCAGCCAGTATACAAGAACTGTTCGTTTAAAATATTCTTTGAAATCAAAGAGAAACTATTTATAGGCTTTCTGGTACCTAAATTATCTATGAGATGGCGTTAGTTCCGTTTTCGGGATACCGAGTGAAAAAAATTGTATGTATTTTGTAAACTCGCCTTTTTGTAGGGATGACAAGTATTTAGGTAATCTTAAAAGTGAATCTAAATATCAAATTTCATCCAAATCGTCATACCTATTACCGAGATCTAATATATATATATATATATATATACTAGAATTTCTCGTTTAAATAATTAAGATTTGAAAGGTTAACAAAGGCGAATAATATTTGCTCACAGTTACTTCAAATTTGGTGAAACAATTTCTTAAACTTTAATTAAATTCATGGATAGAAATGATATGCATGGGAATATTTGGCAATGTGTCTGACAGCAATACGTAATTTTGCAAAGTATTCTATTTTAATTAATTTTCCTTTAATGCAAATCTTACGCATATGAATATATATCGGAGAATGTCCTAAGTTAATAAAATTCCCATTCCTTGTGAACTTCAGTTCTGCTTCAGATGAAATAGTAGCAGTTTCTGTAATAATAATAATTCCTTGTGTTCGTAATGACCAGGAGACGGAGTTTCTATTGGCTGCGATTCCGCCCCTCTCGTAGCTAGCTTAACCTAACACGACAATCCTACCCACAGTTTAACGTGGAATCCGAACCACGGAAGCGTTCTGAAGAGGGGTTTCTGTATTTTCAAATTCAAAAACTTGTTTACATTTTAACGGAACCTGGGATGACGACAGAGCGAGCAGTCGAAAGCTCGTCTTTCAATAACATTATGTGGCAGCGATCCTGAGAAGATCACATTTCACGCGAGGTAAGCGTTAATTCACACAGTCATTCTGGGTGTCAGATCTCCATAACGCTAAACCTGCTGGATGAGCGGTTAGTGTTATAGTTAGCATTTTTGGAGAATTCTGATTCATTTCCAGCTCTATCCATCCAAATTTAGCTTATTCGTGGTATCACGAAATCTGTTAATGTAAATGCTGGGATGGTTCCATCATAAAGGATATGGGTGATCTACTTTCCATTTCTTGCTCAAAAACATTTGTATGCTCCTATTTTATGACATAGTATTCGACGAGCTGTAAAAGCCTAAACGAAAAAACAAAAAAATAAAAAATAATAAATAGTTACCCGTGTAAATTTGATATAACATTTTCTCGTTCCCTCCTGCAGTAATATCGGTTCGATCGCAGTATTTTAATTATAGTTAGCTGTGCTGCATATAGTCAGTGCAAACTGTTATTCATGTGATTTAAAAGAGGGTCGATGGTAAATAGTCAATCAGGTTCAACACTGTAATATCTACCTTAATATGCTTTTCAGGGACGATTGGGACTTAACTCAGAACTTTGATACACAATCTGATAATTATAAATGTTGCGCAACCATCTCTGTTAACCTAGTGACAAGGTCCTTGATGGTTAAATGGGTATAACTACTCAACCTCTAATAGGAAAGTACGGCCAATAGGGAATATGCATGATTTTTTAAAATCAATTATTTACATTTGTACATAACCGTAAAAAATATAACATTAATCAAAATATTAAGATTTAACATCAAAATAAGTATTTTAAAACTGAAATCCAGTTCCGTCGATTTAAACGCTGCCATTTTGGCGCGCTAAACTGTGACGTGTAAGTACACGACCACGTTGATGTACTGTATAGAGTGGAGTGTTTCATCTCAAAAGTTTTATGTTTTCTAACTAACGTCGACATGGAAGGAGGTCAAAAACCATGTTATAGATACTGTATTATACCTATGTGCAAAAATACCATAAGAAATGCATCTCATAAAGTGTATTTCCTTGTCCCGCGGGATGCGAATATATGATAAAAGTGGTGTATGGCTTTGAGAAGAGAAAATATCTGCTGCTAGTTGTTTATATTGTTATGAAGATCATTTTAACGTAAGTACTTCTATATTTATGTATTTTAAGAAATGTAACGTAATAATTCGTTACCTGTACTACAAAAATTTCTGTGGTATATTCTTCAAATAATTTCTTATTGAAACTTAATCCAAAGCAAGTAACTTCGAACATTTAAAGCTCAGTCAGACATTTAGTGAAACACTTTTCGAGCCTTCACCACGCATAGGTCTTTCTCTCGTTTCGCTTGTATATATCCAACTGCAGAAGAGTCACGTCTAGATCCGTTACAAAAAAAATATTAATAGGTAAATATGTAAGTAAATCATAAAGGTATTACCAAACTCTACTTCATTCTATGGGATTCTATTATAACCGTGGAACCATGTAACTCGATGAGAAAAATCTAAAGTGATTTAAATAATTAGAATACATTTTTATTTGGTATGTTGCGTAGTTCTCGAGATATGTCTCAAACGTGAGTTTAGGTTGAAACACGCCTTGCACCAAATGAAAATATTCGCCAAAGCCAATTCATATTTGTTGATCGTATCGGTTTGGTATGGCAAAGATACTGAGATAAGATGTTAATATCCTCGCTTCTGCCAACGTCCTATGGCGAAATGGATTGTTACGGGGCGATGTTTCTGCTCACCAACTACTCGCGGTGTTCACGTGACAATACATTCTGGACAAAGTTCTAAAATTATACATTCAAGACAGTGGCGCACATGTATTTTCGATTCCTAACAAAAGAAAGCCAGTTATTTAAGTATTGTTAGGTTACATTGGTAGGTTACATTGGCAAACGTATTTCTCAGATGAACAATGTTTGTTACAATCGCTGCAATGTTCAATTGTTGATTGTGGCATATAACGTCACTGAAGCTGTTTGCGATATAGTAACTTAGATTATTTATACCAATCTGTGTTCCTCGCTTTTCCTGGCAATATCTTATTTTGTGATGTGTGCCAAGAAACGTTTCTAACAAAATTTCTGGCCGATTTTGATGTCTGAGCTACAAACCTGGTATGAAAAGATAAGCCATTGCTGTAATGATAAATTCAGTGTCAGATTATTTCTACACTACGTGGTCTACCATTTTACACACAGCGTTTTATGAGATAATTTGTACCCAGGAACGTGTGTAGTAAATTTCAGACCGATAGCACATTTCCTTCTTGGGACCTGGCGCTGCGCTTGAACCACCAATTTTTGACAGTTGATATCTCGAGAACTAAGCGATATTTCGAAAAACTTTATTCCTCAATTTCGATTTTTCTCGTACTGTCAGAATTTCAACCTAACCACAACCTTATGATGGTGCTGCCATTTTCCGCGAGGTGTAAAATCCAAAGACGATTTTAATCCTTCGTGGAAATTAACACTGTAAATTATAGTTAATGTTAATTGTCTTTTCAATCTAATTTATTAAAAAAGTAAAAATTAATAACTTCAAATATCTATCACTTCATTACTTTACAGCTTTCACTCCTCTGAACTCAGCGCCCGTAAAATTCGGATTTGATACAAAATAATTTGTCATCATGAAATCAATTTTTGGAAGATTATCCGACTGTGCTTTCAGAAAACGGCTTTCAGTAATTATTTGTTGTATGCGTATTGTAGCAAGAAAATAATATATGTAAAGATAAACTTCAAACCATTCGCAAAGCTATTAAAACACCCAACAACTACGTATTTGTTTACATTATGATCATGTACTTGATCGTCACGATTCGATCCGACCAATAGCGTTGCGTTTTGCGAAGTTACATTTCCCTTGTATTTTTGACACTTTTGGTTAATTAAAATCGATAAATAAAAATCGAATATATAGGAAAAAAACGTAGCGGTAATTCTACAATAATAAAGTTTCCAATTAAAAATACTAGACGTAAATTTGAATTTCATGCATATTGCCTAATGTCTGCCATCAAAAAATTTACATTAGTAATCTATAAACATAAGTAGTCGAAGGATTTCTTATTAATGAGGTTACAATAAAGCAACTGCGAGTATTACCAAAGACAAAGCAGATGAGTTCTTCGTTGACACCAATTTTATGAATCACTAGCAGTTACCCGCGACTTCGTCCGCGTGGAAAAGTGTTGTAATATAAGATTTTGTTGAGAGGTCTGGTCGCTCAGTGGTTAGGGCGTCCAACTGGACATGGAAAAGTCCCCAGCTTGAATCCCAGTCTCGCAGAGGATTTTCATAAGTCCTTAGCTCGACCTTCACCTCTGGCACAGGTTGTTGTGTGATGTGAAGTGCGCCAGAATGCTCACGTGGTTCTGATTCCACGTTGAACTGTAGGTCCTCTATGCCCAGTAGGATTACTGCGTTAGGTTAAGCGCCGACGAAAGGGGCTGATTGCATAGACGTAATGAAGCCTTGCCACCAGGTCAATACGACCATAGAATTAATTATAGAGCTATTTTTATGGGTGATAGTAGTGTTAAATACTGCAATAAAATAACAAAAATTTATTTGTTCCAAACAACTTCATGGAACTTCTAAAACAATAAAAATATTCTGTATGTTAGGAGTATTTTCAGTTTAATACATCGGTATATGTATTGTAGGACTTGTTATTTTCTGAAAAA
Source organism: Vandiemenella viatica (assembly GCA_031002005.1). NCBI lineage: Eukaryota > Metazoa > Arthropoda > Insecta > Orthoptera > Morabidae > Vandiemenella > Vandiemenella viatica. The sequence continues at coordinate 21,681 of JARYHS010012859.1, read as the reverse complement.
ACATGTAAATTTTTTGCACTCGATGCCCGCGAGCAGGCAACATATAGTTGACCAAAGGAAAAGCACTGAGTATCCAAGTGCATTCCCACCAATTTCAACATTTGACCTTGCGATTTATTAATTGTCATTGAAAATGCAATTTTTAATGGGAACAGTAATGTTTTAAATTCAAAGGGAATATTACTGGGATTAATTGGGATACGCGGAATTATAACGGCTTCCCCGTTAGATGCACCGGTAAGAATTGTCACCTTCACAATGTTTCTTCCTAGTTCTGGTGCCATTGCAATACGTTGAGGGGGGGGGGGGGGCCTCGAGATTACGCATCAGGAGAACTCGAGTCCCAACCTTAAGCTCGAGTTTGTGGGACGATAGCCCGGATAACAGGAAGGAGTTTGAAAACTCGACAGGGTAGGTAGCAGCATCGTCAGTTAACATTACTGTATCGATGGAAGAGTGTTTTGTCACTTTCCCGACTGTTTCCTCTAATATTTTTTTTTATCTCCAGAATCATTTTTCGGGGCAAGTATTGTCCTCTCACATAACCAGGTTTCGTCATTGATAATATTTAGTTGAATGCTCGGGAAAACATTAGTAATCAACTCGCGTTTGTTCAGGTGTTTCAGCAACTCGTTGCAATGCCAAATACGCGGCGTATTGTTGTTGCCGTCTTTTTGTTTGCTTCATTGTTTCAGAAGCTGTTGTGATCGATTGCCAATCCGCTTGCTCATAGCACCGAGCTCGCGATTTTCCCGGTGTGATCTTCCTGACACCAAGTGTTCATTTTGGTGTTGTCGCCCAACTTGCGACTGCTCCGGCAATTCAGCATCTCCAGAAGCCTCAATACGTGCTAAGTGCTCAACCCTGTGCAGCTCTGCTAGAAGATTTGTTCCTGGGTTTTGGCTTTTTTCACAGCCGTAGTTTTCTTACATTTCATTGAAAGATTTGAATTTCGTTTACCTGGCATCTCTTAAAATGACTAATTTCATGACTTGCGAATAAAAATTAATATAGTTTTAATTAATGGAAACTCAAAACGTCAAAATATGACGGAAGCGACTAAACATCCAAAAAATTTACTAACATTCAAAAATCAAATAATTACCTAAGTGTCTCAAGGACGTTGATCTCGTTAAAAAATTGCGAAACTAAAGATGTATATTTTGATTTTCGCTGAATATCTGAAAATTACTAATCTTCTTTCTATCCTTTTTTTTTTTTTTAAAAAAAAGTGAACTTAATTTGTTTTGAAGATATGTGGGTTCCATCAATTAATTCTGTTTTAAATCAGCAATTTAGGTATTATAGTAATAACTGATTCTTTTATTCATAATGTTCAGTGTTAATGTTCGTCTCTCTATCTGTGAAAACAGTTGACTGCATGTAGATCAGTATACTATAGTTTGTTCGTTTCGATCCATTAATTCAGCTCTGAAATATAAATTACAATGTTAAAGTAGTAACAGATTCTTTATTCATAATAAGTTTCTCAATCTACAAACAGAATTGAATGTCTACCAGCAAATCACCACTCTGCTTGTCTGACACTCCACTATCTGAATAAAACATTTATAAATTTCAAAAATTTACTTCGAGCAATGCCGTGTGTTCTGCCAAATCATCCAAGCTTATTATATATCTTTTGATACAATATCATCATAAAGCGATACATGACGTCACTAAAATGGTGTTCTTGAAAGAAGCTTAAATAATTAATAATGTTTCAGTTCTCCATTTTGACCCAACCTGCATTTCAACCAAGTCACAAACTCCGCTAATAATACCGGTAGAAAATCAAAGCTTCTATCACTCGCGCATTAATACATTAGTAACGTGAATTATTATTTCAGATCTCAGGAAAATAAAAACTGAATACATATGAAACTACATTCATTATTGCAGTTACGTAATTAAAAAATTTATACTAAAATGCTTGTAAATTACAGTGTACAACGGAAAGTTCATAATTCTCTACAACTCTAAGACAATTTTTGTTAATATTGCTGGTCAAGCTTACATCGTGACTGTTACTGCTCGTGATTTAGTAAGGCGTATAATTAAATTAATTGTGATAGTAATTTATGCTACACTAATTAGGAATCTTGATATAGAAAATTCTGTTACTACTCGAAATCCAGTTCCGATGCATTTGATGTGTTGAGGCGTGTTCATAACGTTTGATTTTGTAGCGGCAATATTAGCAGAGATAGTAGTTAGGTTGAAATGCTTCCTGGACCAGAATGTTTTTGTTACAGTATAAGGCAGAAGTCATTTAGTTATTATTAGTAATAAATAAGCAGCTTTCATAAGCTCCGTGTAAATGAGGTGTATCGCGTTGTAAACGACTTGCAATATTGCTTCATGAAACATCAAGTCTCTATGTTAGGCCATTGAATACATTCGTTTTAAGTGAAGGATTTACGGGAGTAGTTTACGTGACATAGTGCTTATGAAATTTGCTTAAATAACTGATAACTAAATTTCTCATGCCATTGGCTGTGACAAAAAGATTCAGTTTTCATTATGGTCCAGGCTGAATATCAATGTAACCACAATCTCCGCTAATATTGGCGCTACAAATTCAAAACCTCAACCACACGCGCATTGAAACAATTATTTTATCCTAAGTTATCAACGTCGTGTATCACGACGTAAACTTGAACCGGATTTATTAGATATTTGTAGAAATTGAACAGTAAGTAAAAAGCACTGTTTCCTAAATCATAGTCTACTATTTGTACTGATTTATACAAAAATTTTGAACAAAAAAGGGTTAGTTAATAATTTGAAATATTACAGAGAATGTATAGTGGCAAAAAAGAAGACACACAGGAAATAAATTAAACCGAGATAGAATGGAATCCGTAACATTTTTATAAATACGACATTTCGAGCACCGGCATTTTGCACTTTTAGTAAATCGACTTTCGTGCTGGTATAATCATAGCATTTTACGTTGTTTTTTTCCAAGCTCTGATTTTTCACATTTAGTATATTACGATCGAAATTATGGTGTAATATTTGAGATGTCATACTATTTTATGTACGCAAATGAAAAAGTCTCTTTGCGAACTAAACAACAGTACCTACCTTTTTTAAATTTAAGGTTAAGTACATATTTATAATTCCTGCATCCAAACCATTGTTTGTCAAGTGCATCTGTTTTATGGCTTTTAAACTAAACACAAACTTGCATATGTAAGAAGGTTTTCACTTTTATTTCTGAAAAGTAGTGTTTGCGATTTATGTAAAAAGCAAAGAGTAAACGTTGCAAGGCTGTCTACGAAGTAAGAAACTCTTTGTTGTTTGCGAATTGATATTAATGGCAATTTGTAAAAGAACTATGCGTTTTTGCGGGATAAAAATTATCCTATGTCACATCGCACGCAATTAACTGACTTCATGCCAAATTTCATTTAAATATGTTGAGTTATTATGGCATTATAGATTCCAGAAGTACATCCAAACACACATCCGAATTTTCTCGTTTTCTCATTTATAGATATATAGATTAACCGGGACTATATTGCACACAAACCAAACATTGCAGCAGAAATTGTGTGAGTTGCAGATAAAACGCAAAAGCCTCTCAAGCCGTCGAGACGGTCTCAACTGCAATAAAACAGTGTCACAGTATAATGTAGTATCTGTGTGGGAGATAATTCACACACGAATGGGTGATGGGCAACTCGTAGCCAATTTCAATAAAATATTAAGCAATAAAACGTTTATGTTCCATATGGGAGATCCGAGGGCGGAGCGATAACGCATTTTATGTCCTCTCCACTGAACGTGGGAACCTGACTGGAAGTTGGGCGAAGTTTCATCGAGTGGAAATAAATCGACTGGCCAACAAAGTTGCCGCCCGACTTGGCCTGCGGGCTCAATGCGACAACGAAGATCGGAACAAAACTTGCTTTATAAATAACAGCATAAAACAGGCTAAGCAGATATATAGTTTTGCCTTTAAAAGAAAGTCTGAAACCATTTTATCTCGGTTCTTAGCTGTTGTATAGCTGCAAAAACTCTTTACTGCACTAGTATACAATTCTACAGCAGTATAAATAACTGAACGTCCCACGTATTCAGAGATTCGTTTTGTGTATTAGATTAGGAATGTATCCGAATACACGATACTATGCAGTCAATATGATGTAAGAAGGAAATTTTATATTTATATTGGTAATATTTAATTCAAAACACGTTTAAATTGAAATAATAATTTTCTGTAAATTACTTCTTTAAAATATATGGTTTCACAAAATTGAAGATTGATATAATAATATTTTACTCTATCGTCCCCGTATCCATGCATTTCTGCACGTTCATTGAGGGTGGAATGGTAAAAGTGTCGTCGATATTTTCGACATGGCAGGGCAACATTTTCACAGCTTAACAAACTGTACATCCATTATTTCACAGATTTCTCATGCTTTGCATTTTCTATTACATTCTACGCGCTTGTAATAAATTTCAAAGATTAATAATTCTCGTTAGTTGCAGTATCACTGAAATATGAGTATTGTTTTTGTCAAACAGAACAACAATTTCGACATTTATTTCTTTTACGAGGTGTTTAATTAAAATTATTATTTTTTATTTGCGGATAAGCCCAAAGTACTAAGAAGCGTTTGTTCGGTAAACCGGTGAGGTAGCTAAAATTATTATTTAATGATATACGGGCACTAGTTACAGGAGAAAAACAAGCAAATAGAAAAAGCTAAAAGTTTCCTACATGGAAACGACTGAAAGGAGATATATCTTGCAATGGCAAGTACAAAGATGCGCTGTAAGCATATAGAAAGATGCGAGGTAAATAATTCTACACCGTGTTTTCAATTTGGAGAATTTGACAATGATACAACTTGCGTTGATAAAATGAGACACAGCAAGATTAACTGTTGACTGTCAAGATTATTTTCGCTATGTATAAGACTAGCAGTGATACGATGAGCTTATCTATTAGATATAGCAGGAAGAATTTACCAGTAGTTCAAGTTGTACCATTTTGTGAGTAGGGGCCTACTTAAACTTATGTGTATACTATCACATTATCCCACTAAGGATGTAAAGGGTTTGAGCAAGGGTGTTTCATTTCTTGAATTAAAATGTGTGCGTTGAAATATCACAGCTACCATTCTATTTGAGAACGAGTACATTTTATTTAAGCAGTGCTTGAACTGTGAAAATACCTTAAAGGAACAGCGCTGTACCATTCATAATGTGAAGCTACAATTTGGTGTTGAAAATTGAATGCGCACGCAAAACCTGAAACAAACATGTTCGTTATGAATGAAAGTATTTAAAAATCACAGAGAAATGTGAGACAGCGTGCTGGGTCGCCTACTAATATATGTGGGATTATTTAACCTTTTAGAGGAGGGAACAATTTATGAAAGAATTCTTCAGGAAGACAGGAAGGGATTAGTATATGTGAAGGAGGTAACAGGGATTGTAATTTGTAATGAATTTCAATTGGTATAAGAGATGATCGAAGACTGCATCAAATCAGTAGAAAGATAAAAGACAACAAAAAAGTATCCCTGTCATAGTAATCTTTAAGCTTCAGGACAGAAATTTTAGCGTGAACGCTGTTATGTAATCGTAGGTTTGAGAGGCGAATCTGTTGCTTGAAAGTTTGTCGGGTATGCGGCTGGATCAGTTGATTGTTGTTGAATGAATTTTCCACAGCGTAACATGCCATCATCTTCAGGATTCATCTGCTGACTGGAGTGAGGAGCGTAGTCCGAGAAAAATAAGCATATCAATCATCGATACTTCGTTGCGGTGTTACCAACGTCAACCCTGGAGAAGTAAATTTTTTAATGTTTGATGTCACCTGTTTAATGCATCCGTGAGCAAAATAAACAGTGTAAGGTAGAACAAAAAATTACTAATATGACACTCCAGTCGTCGGCACTCCACATCCGGGACGAAGCCGCTATTTAACATTTTAATGTTATATATATAACAAAAAAAGTTGATGAAAAGTGTAATCTGCTTCAGTATGTGAATTCACAGAATCAGTGGAGGTAGTATGGGATCAGAAAGTGCTATTGTTACTGAAATCTGAATACAAGGATACAATTTCGGAACAAAGGAATAAACAGGCGGACAAAAGACACCTGTGATTAATGTAACATTCTCAGCATAGAGAGTGGCGTGTACTTAATTATCTTGATTACCATCAGAGAACACTACCTCTTGCTGTACCATTGCTTATACCAGACTTTAAGAACAGTCAATACGAACATTCACGGAATTCTTTTTTGTATACCACTCTATATTCTTGAGGTTTTATTTAAACAGTAAAAGAGAAACAGTGAGAAAAACGCATTGATGTAATGAAATAAATCTCATCAGAAAATATGTAATTCAGCCTCTTCTTAATATTACGACACGTTGTAGCGGATTTGCTTTTCTGTTTTCTTCGCAAGGAAGGTAAGAACCATATTTTTTCTGTTATCTGACGATAAATGTGATATTAGTTATAGTATAGTCACCTATCTAAAAATCCATCTACAAGATTTTATTTACAAGTATGGCTATTCCACAAAATTGTTTTAAATTCTTGCACGGGCGTATAAATAAATTTAATCTATAACGAAATCTTTTAACAAAGGTGAACATTATTCTACTCACGTTTTAGTCAATTTTCAGAACACATATGTGTTATTCAAGAACCATAACTCCGATTTCTTTTGCTTTGTGACTTTACGTCTCGTCGACGTCGAGGTCATTAGAGGCAGGAAAAAAACTGAGGACAAGCAACGGTAAGGAATTCGGCCACGGCCTTTCTTGAAGGAAGCATCCCGGCATTCGTCTGGGGTAATTTGGGAAAATCATGGAAAACCCAAATCTGAATTCCCGGACGGGGATTCGAATCCACGTCCTCCCGATAACTCTGTAAAATGAGGAAACCATTTACAAAACTTTTTTCCCATTAATTTCCATTACGTTGACTCATTAAGTCAGACTGGCTGGTTACTGTCGTGCCTACACTTCATTAAGTCTTCATTGGCTACCTCTAAAGCTATACCACACAACAGGCATTTCAGTCTCATGTGCAGGTTGATATCACAGTATTTCAAATGAGTTCACAACATTCGACTGACATATTGTCGCTGGGATGAATAAAAATTGTAATCTTCATTCATATGAAGTTCTGACATCAGTTGTCACAACTCTTATTTCAGCAGCTAATTCAATCGGTGTTTCCAGTCTACTCCTCACAAATCTGCCACCGTGCGAGGTGGGAAACTTGTAATGCTTTAGGTTGACATTCGGATGGACGGGGGTTCAAATCCCCGCCCGGCCATCAAGATTTCTGCCGTGATAGTTCATCCACGAAGCCATGACCTCATTCCCGTTCATTGCCATCAGTGTTTTCCATCCTTTAATGACAATGACCTCGATAATGACAAGACGTAAAGCAAAAAAAAAAAAAAAAAAACAGTTCACTCTCCATCTCTCTCTCTTTCTGTTTTACTTCTTTGCCCAGTTACCTCTTGGACTGTTTCCTTTCTACATTCCTGCAACTGTTTGCTATAACGTCTCTTAAGCTGTTACTGAAACCTGTTCAGGTTATATAGGTCAGTGAATAGTACAACTTCAGCACGTTCCAATTCACAAAGTATGGGTTTTGATTAAGCCTGTCCATAAATCATTATCCAGCCAAAGTTATCTTTTCATTATATCCTCCAAGATGTCGCCTCTGCTTCCAGTTACATTCTTAACACCACCCCTCCATTTTTACCGTCGTATTCTTCTGTTTACCTATATCGTCCAACCCTTCCAGAGCGGACACGGAAAGTAAGTAACCCTTCATCTCCCTGCAAGGAATTGTGATTCGTGCTATCTTTTTGACATGACAGAACTAACGTATTACACATACTCTTTCCCATTATTTATCCATAACGCCTCTTTCCTGATACCTAATTAACGTTTTCATAACTACATTTCTAAAAAACCTCACCTATCCAGCTTGCACCAGTTCTGCTCCACCATGTTCCATGTGACTGAAGCGTGTATTATTATCGGGATTCTTGTTTTTACCTTTCTAGAATCACTCCTATCGCACAACAGATCCTTGCTACTGTGGTAGAAGTTCCCACATTTTGTATCCTGCTAGTTGTCTCATTTCTCGAACTGCCGCCACGCTATCTTCTAGACTACGCAGTACCGTGTAGACTTGCGCATTATAGTTCGCGAAGAAGAGCGCTCAGTTTAGTTCGCAGCTCCCTCGCGAACTAGTTAGATCTTTTAGTTCGTTAGTTTGCGTCTCGAATTCAGAGAAACAGATTGTTCGCTCACCTTGCTACCGCTACTGCACGCGCTATTTTGTTTGTTAGGTCAGTTTTATTAGGACATAATCATTTTTTTTTGTCGTTTCTAACTGGAATTTAATATGACCTTCTTAACAAAAGTTATTGGTTAATAATAGCCCTTTCAAATGACATTAGCATGATCAGTTGCCGCCGATAAACCAAAGTGCTCATTGTCCTTTGCACAAATGGATAAACTGAATAACTGTGCTGTTTTTACTATTTACTTTACGTACATTCGTAGAATATTAATTTTTTAAATGGATTTATTTATTAGTTCATGGAAGAAACATTACTTATAAAAGGCGCTAATGACCCCGACGTCAACGCGCCCTTAAGCCCCAACAAAAACAACAACACAACATTACTTATAAAATATTATAAATGCGTTTATTTTGATGAATTGAAATACCCGTTTATTAGTAAATGGCTTTTTTTTATTTAAATATAGCTTTGGAAATCATGAACAAACTATAATCCTACTATTGGCTACAAGTTAAGTACTATATGACAGAAACAATATTACCTATATTATTAAGAAAAGTAACAGTAATACTTCCAATGTGATACCTAACAATTAGACATATGAAAATGATAGTGATCCTTGAATGAGAAAGTGGTAACAATAACGAAAGTGCGTAAATTTCCAGTAAATTGGAAGTCGTTGAGCTATTTTTTTTATTAGTGTAGGGGAGGATAATCCAACACACATTCACAATATTTTGGCGACGAATGAAACTGATGAAGACACAAAAGTTAAAATCTTTTTGAATTTCGCAAGTCATTTCTTTACATAACTTTCACAAATCTGTTAACCAACAGACTGAGAAAAGTATTATATTATGTCAGCTTTAAAATCAGCGCTAGAAAAATGTAAAAGATACTGTTTCTTTGGTTAAGAAAACAAGAAAAAGCCTTTAGAAGCCATACTCTCCACAGAAAGTGATAATATTAAAAATAATGTTCCAGTATTCGTTGATAAAAGTCTGTAGCATCTTAGTAAATAGTTAGATTTTAATGAAAGCAATTGGCTATAGAAAATCCAAAAATTAAATTTAAAACACGAGGTTTCATTTGATGGCTGTGAGACAATATTAGAGATTCTAAATTTATGAGAAAAAATGAGTATCAAAGTGAACGAACTTTACTCTGAAATAACAATATTACACGAAATCTAGGTAAAAGTAAGAGCAGTATTTCATTAGTAAAAATGAGCTTTTGATCGACATTAATTTAACAACAGAAAGCGATAAAGCATATTACAATTTTACTGTTGACAGAAAATTGTTAAAGATGCAAGAAGCGCAAAAAAATATAGCTTAAAAAATAAAATAGTAAAAAAAATATATCCTTTGTCCTTTTCTACTCTTTCGTAAAATATTATATTTTTGAAGTGTACTGTATTTTTTTTTAGGTTATTCTAAAAAAACATTCTACCATTAACCAAAAAAATGTTGGTAATCCTAGAGGCGAATGGTGATAGTTCGCGACCGGGAATGCTCAGTTTAGTTCGCGAACGGTACCGCTCAGTTTAGTTCGCGAACGGTAGCGCTCAATTTAGTTCGCGAACGATACCGCTCAGTTTAGTTCGCGAGCGGTAGCGCTGTGTTTAGTTCGCGAACTAGGTCGCTCCGCTACTTCACGCGCTCTCTTCTTTGTTATAATAGTTGTGGTTACTGATAGTTGTCTTTTAAGTGTTAATGGGATCAAAGTGTGTTTTGTTTTTACATTCCATGTTAAATTTCCGTTTTTGACTCCTGCAATAATTATTAATGTTTAACAGTTGCATCTGTCTCTTCAGTGAAATGTGTCCACAGCGAACTGTGTTACCTTTTAAATAATAAACTAAAACAAAAGTTGTCTTCGGGAAAGGATCGAACGAACTAACAAGCGAGAGATCTGGGAACTAGTTCGCTCGTGGGAGTGCTCTTCCGAACTAGTTCGTTCGTGAACTACACAAGACTGGTACCGTGTAATATAAGAGATGGGAACGTCTTCCATAAGGTCTTCAGTAAGTGTAAGAATTAACCAAATTAAAATTATTTTCCTTGTAGACCACATCCCGTTGTATCACCATTTTCACCATTTGGGAATGGAAAAGCAGGGTAGAAAATGTATAATACATTATTTCTTTTGTATGACAGAGTCCTGTTTCAAATCCCAAACCTCTCCGCAGTTGGTATGAAATGAGGATATATGACACTGCTGGCGGTGATTCGTCCACCGAGTAGGACCTAAACTTTGGTGGCGCCAACGTACCTCTCTCTATCTTTATACTTGTTTGTAACAACAACACTAAACATTTAATAACAGCCATATACACACTTTTGTTGTTATTGTATAGTGATCGAGGTCGATCAATTGCCTAAAGCACTAGTAATTCTTAAGTCACTATCCAGGACGGACGAGCATTAAATAGTTAGGCAATGGTAGAGTGCTGTGACCTGAAGAAGTAGCACGCCGATTAGCAAGTCACCAGTTGCCAAGCGCCAGTAATTACGGCAAGCTGATAAAATGATTTCACAGAGCAGGTTAGCGAGGAGTATTGCCCTCTCCACACAGTGGTAAAAGGAAGGGGAAGTGTATGTTTAAACCCAGGGAGTAACAACAGGGCTATCTGTCTGTCTGGCTGATTCAACGTACTACATCGACGCAGAGGCCGGGAGGCGTCGGCAGCTGCGTCGTGGGGCGACGGTCGCAGACGAGAAGATGGTGCCAGACGTCTAATACAAAGGTGGGCTCTACTGCAACGTGGGATGTGAACAGTCAGATGGTCAAACTTGTGGGCATAGACTTGTGGAGATATTATCAATATTAAATTTAATATGGGCTGTGAGGCGTCCATCAGTTACATGTTCGCCAAGTCCTTGGCCCTATGCCGTTAAACGCATGACGATTTTGTTACATAGCCAATAAAACAATGTAAATATTCACGTATGCCATCAGTGTAAATATGTCACCATCGTTTCTCTGAGTTATCCTAGCCTTCTCAGCCATCCCTACAATAATATCTGAATGTACTGAGTCATTTACCCTGTCAGGTGTTGTAGTTGTTACCTATGACGAATATTCACATCAACATCATGGTCGACTTCTATGCTCGACCCTTGTCCACGGCTCCACTATAAGATTACCCTGCCCGCTCTTGTCGATCAGCTGACAGGGTCACTGCAGTTGTTATCAGTCTCTTGACTGGTTTAATGCAATCATCCATACCTTCCGGTCCTGCCCCAACTTCTTGATCTCAACATGCCCCTTACAACCCAAGTCCTCAATTATCTGCTTCATATATTATAATCTCTGTCTTCGTCTACATTACTTACCTTCGACTAATCCCTCCACTTTTTTTTACTTATTACTTTACGCCTTGTCGACGGCTAAGGTCATTAGAGGCGGGATGGGACTGGGGACAAGTAATGGGAAGGAATTTGGCCATATCCTTTTGAAGGAAGCATCCCGCCATTCACCTGGAGTGATTTTGGGAAACCATGGAAAACCCAAATCTGGATGCCCGGACGGGGATTCGAATCCGCGTCCTCCTGAATGCGAGGCCAGAGCGCTAACCGCTCACCCACCACGCTCGGTGTTCCCTCCACTAACAAATAAAGAAACCCGCATGTTTTAATATATGATGCAACATCTTGTCTCTATTTTCTGTAAGACTCTTCCACAAACTCGTCATTTCCAAAACACGTTTGTTTCGTACTTTATCCACCCACTAAATTTTCAGTATCCTTCTATGGCATCATATTTATATTTAAAACACCACATTTCAAATGCTTGAATTTTCCTTGTTTATACACACTTACAACACTTCAATACTCCCACCGTATCTGAATTGTTATGACCACCACAGGAGTATCAAACATCTCAAGACAGAACATCACACTTAGTTACCTCAATATTCATATGATTAAATGATACGTGATAATCTATTTAAACATAAATCATGTAGCAGAACACGAATAATCAAAGGAGTATATTTAATTTATGGGCGTAGTAGCCAGTTGCAACTGAAGCTTTCTGGGTCCTTTGTGTTTGCTTATCCAGGGAGGAAAGCTCTCAGAAATTCCTATATCTTTCCGGGTCGGACAACGTCCACGTCATTCAAACATTCCGTCTCACTTTAGGACCCTAGCAATATTGCAATCGCGATGGATGTTTTCTGCGAATTTGGGAAAAAGTGCTCGTAAAGAATTGGGACGAAAGCCAATTCGACAAATGAATTCCTCAGCTGGTAGTAGATCAGACGTGCTATTTATACTCGTGAGACGCTGAAATAACACTGCGCCTCGGTCTGAGGACAGAGAGCTGTTTTCCGCAGCGAGATGGTCGCTGATGTGATGTTAGCGGGCAAGTGGAGCGCACAACGGCCCAATCAGAAGCGAACATTGCGCGCAGCCCGCTCTCCCTCGGGGAATAAAGTAATTCGGACCGAAGAAGTTGTTTGTCCGCAAATGTTGGTTCTTCAGCAGCCAACATGTGCACAATGAGATTGGAGGACTTGCCTCTTCTCCCGAGAGATCCCACGTCGGATTTCAGTTTTATAACGGCAACGCTGTAGAGAATGATGCGATACACCTGGCAACTACCCACTTTCCTTTGCGGAACTCATACCTTAAAAAAAAAAAAAAAAAAATTGATAAATAAAAAAATCGAAAATTGTTAAAAGGTGCTAACTTTTCTGATAAATCTGTTTCTTTTTTTAAACTGAAACCTGTCACTTCGGAAAAAAACTTGTTGAACAACGTTCACAAGTGTCCACCTCATTATCTACTATATAATTTCCTTAGCTCACTCATACACTCTCCTCGATAGCTATTGGCTGGAGAACGGTGTCACTTGTCAGCCTTCGCTCGCAAATCAAGATATATCATTAGAAGAAATTCGAGGTTATGTCTACAATTTAACAGCTAAGCAGCAGCAACCAAATTAATTGCCATAATAAATTCATTAAGTTTGCTTTTGGTAACATTTCATAATTTAAAAAATATCGATCACCTTATTTACATATCTACATATATACTCTGCAATTCACAAAATTGTGGGTGGCAGAGGGTGCTCAGCACCAAAGCTAATCTCTTTGCTGTGCATTCCAATCCCTAATGGTACGAGGGAAAAAAGAATTCATATAAGAATCAGTCCGGCACCTTATTTCTCTAATTTTATCTTTCCTGTGCTTCCGACTCAAATAGGTTGGTGGAAGAAGTATTTCACTACACTCAAAAGTGAAAGTACGCATGTTTACCAATAAGTTTAAACGAAACGTGTGTCGTCTATCTACCAGAGACTCCCAACCTAGTCTACTAATCAGTTCTGTGACGCTTTCATAAGGACTGTAGCAAGCGGTCACGAATCGAGCGGCTCTTCTCTGTACTTTCTCTATACTTTCGATCAACCCCTTACGAAACGGGTCCCAAATGGCACAACAATAATCCAAATGTGGACGCACAAGAGATTTGTACACTATCTCCTTTGTTTGTTCATTACAATTTTTCAAGATTCGACCTATGAATCGCAGCCTAGAATTTGCTCTACCTACTAACGAATTAATGTTTATGTCCCATTTCATGTTCCTTTGTACTGTTACTCCCAAATATTTCATAGAATCGATCATATCAATAACTGAAATGTTTACCTCGTATTTCTGAACAATGGGATTCTTTTTGTTAGTTATGCTAATTGTGTTGCACTTTTTACAATTTAGAGTAAGTTGCCACTCAGCGCACCAAGCCAAAATAACATCCAGAGCGCGCTGAATTTCTAAGCAATCGGACAAATTTCTTACTTCCCTATAAATAACAGCATCATCAACAAACAATCTAAAAAGGCTTTTCACTTTGTCTCCGAGATCGTTTATAAAAATTAATAAAAGAAGTGGTCCTATTATACTTCCTTGAGGTACACCCGATGTAATATCTATATTAGAAGAACTTTCTCCTTCAACGACAACATACTGCGACCGACCAGTTAGAAAATCCTTTATCCATTCACAAAGCTGATCCGATATACCGTACGCTCGAAGCTTCGCTAAAAGGCGATTGTGTGGCACAGAGTCAAAGGCTTTCTGGAAATCTAAAAAAAATTGCATCTACTTGTGAACCTGCATCGATAACTTTCATTACGTCGTGTGTAAATAGGGGCTGAAAATAACGTGGATTTGCTTTCCAGTAAAATGTTGCTAATGAAAGCAACATAAAAAAAACTTCAAAAAACTTAAATTACTCACGGCCTTTGCTATAACACAAATGCCAATAGTCATTCCGGCCTAGGCTAAATTTCAATTTAATTAAAACTTTGTTACTAGTTTACATCGCGATACAGTGGAAACTACTTACATACGGTTAAATTAATGACGACAGTAATAAGATTGAAGAAGAAAGTAAATATCGGACACTGAACACCTTGTGCTATACCTTCGAATATTGGTTTTAATTCTGGTCCAGGTAGCATTCAGTGATGAGATAAATGTTGAATAATTTACATCCGCATGAAATAATGACGTGATTAGCATAGAACTGATGAAATTAGCTTAAATTATTGATAAAAAGCAAGAGTGTAAAACGTGTAGAGACGTGTAAGACATATTGAAGAGGCAATTAAACCAGATTTCAACAGGATAGTACCAATTTCGTGTAGGTTCCTAAAGTGGTGCAGTCTCCCTAAATTCTTCGTACCTTATTCTATAAGAAGGGGTGTCAATTATCACTCTGATAAAGTCTGCATTTCAACCTAACCATAGCCTCCGCTAATACTGTATCTCAAAAATCAAATCTTCTGTCACACGCGCATTAATAGATTCACTGTATAGCAATATAATTTTACCCAAAATTTTTGATAATGTTGTTGCTTCACAAAAGTTTAAACATTACGATTTACTTGCTTTTTATGTATTTTACTGACCACTTTCGTTAAGGGTCTTTGTTCGTGTTCACTGTACGTGAGTTATTAGGTTACTTAAAGCGGACTTCAGACTAAATGTGTTACCGAATCGAGTATTCTGGCAACTCATTTCTTTGGAGTTACTCAACTGTTTCATAATCTGGAATGTGTACTAGATTCTCTGGCCGTTGCATACACTATGACCAAAGATTGCTTTTTGAATGTTTGCCCAGCCTCAATAATAATAATAAAAAAATAACATGATGCTTTCGAAGCAAACAGGAATTTTTAAAACTTTTAAGATTGAACTTTAACGTGAATCCAATCACGTCTTGACATTTTTAGGAATATTCATTAAAATTTAATGAGTAATGTAAACGAATGAGTAATGTAATCGATTCTTGTAGTTATCATTCTAATTGCTTTTTTCATACATACTACAATGTCGTCTTGTAGTAAATTACTGTTTGTTTCTTAACTGCAACCATAAGACTCTTAAATACAACAATATCATATTTGTCATATTTTGGTGAAAGCATAGTATGATGCAAGAACAGCTGAACGGTGAAAAGACAAAATAAAGAAGTTAATGATCATAATGCAACGCAACGACAAGATGTGTAGTATGTTGTTACATGACAAGTGCGACGGATTCAGCAACTGCCATGTTTGTTCACTTTACTAACCTACCTTGGTAACTGAAAACATTTCATTCATGTTAAGTCATGACTGTTATATACAGCATGTTGCTTATATTAACACATTTACCTTTTTATTAGCTTAAAAGCGATATTATTTTTTATTCAGATTATATCGATTATATCGAAAAATTGTACCTTTATATATTCAGGGCAGCTTAATCTGCAGTTTCAATTGAAAAAGGTGTCCAAAAACAATCCTACGAGATGGAGGGAGTTAAAATAGCAAATATGTGTTGTCTGACTGCTTATCTGACGCTTCCTGTCAGATTAAGTTCAAGGAAGCCTGCTTATACTAGTTCTAACTAGTATTAAATTCAATATCAACAAATGGAGGGATATGTGGAATACTTCAGTACCTGTGAACTGATATCTGATCCAGGATCCAACCAACCAGCAATCTACGTCAACTCCAGACCACCCAAGAAACATGTGCCGTTATGCATAGATTTAGATCTAATGAGTTCCCAGGATTTGACTGTATAGTTTCTTTCCAGATGGCTCCGCATATCCCTGATTGTCCTGCACGATATTATTGGCGGACTTTTTGTAATGCACAGTTTTATAGCAAATATAGATCAATATCTCCAGAGCCTGTATTTTGGTGATACTGTTAAATTCTTTTGCCCTAGATAACGTCCAATAACTGCAACTGGCATTTCGTGATGTTATCGATAGTTGTCGCTTGAAAAGGTACTGTGAGTGCACCAAGACAATGTTTCCCTAACGTTATTCCCCATCTGACAAATTTACTTGAAGTAATGTGCATGATGAAACAATTCCTTCAAATCACAGTGGAATGGAATATTGGTATTTGTAATTGTTCCTCCCAGTTTAAAATTTTTAAAGATCACCTTACTGACTTCGTGTCTCGCTCCAGCCCGTCAACTATCAAACACGAGAAACCTAAGTCAAGACAAGGCTTTATAACAACATGACTGAGAAATAAGTGGTTAATGATCGACACTATGAAAGCAAGAGCTCATTTTCATAAGAGTTTTAGTTTCGGACTTTCGGTTAACTTGACTCCCAGTTTTGTGCAGTCAAAGCTGAATTGTGCAATGAAAGTGACCATTATAACAAAATTCACCCTGCTTAGGAGGTTGTTTGATCTCTGATATCATCCCAAATCAATGAATCCAATAAGTGTTAGTGTAAACTTATAAAATCAATGAACAGTGCTGCCATTTCTACGGATTTATCCGTAGATCCACGGATTTTTATGAAAAATTAGGATTTTCGGATTTTAATAAAATATCTACGGATTTTTGCTACTTTTTACTATTTGTTGATTTTTCCTTATACGTATTGGTGTTTTGTTAAACGTTCAGCGTATAGTGTTAATGCATTACAGAATGGTCAATAATTGTGAATTCTTTCCTTGCAAACGGCTCGTGAGAATCAACGACTGAAATAAAGCTCCTATTTTGTTTGGTTGCAATTTTTATAGATCTTAAAAAACCGTAACACAAAACTATCGGCGCACTCTTTATACACGGTGACACGATCGTTGGAGGGGCTTACCAAACAATGGTTTCCGAGAAGGCCTAACCAACATCTGAGAATCATAGGGGTTTCAGTTTTTAACATTTCCTGTTACAGAAGATATGCTAAATTTAATGTCAACAATGCAAATGTATGGTCACTAGGGAAAAATAAATAAACTACTAGGCATAGCAGCAGCAGTGATGAAAGTGACAATGTATAAAATATGTTCAGAGATATTTCTTACTTTTAACATAGAATATTATTTTTGTAATTTTAAAGACCTGGAAATAAATAAAATAATTGTTTAAAAAAAACATAAAAACCGCATTCAAAAAAAAGCACTAAAATTTTAAAATAAATTTATACCTTGCTTAGGAAAAAGTAAATCTAAATAGACAACATTTTGCATAACTTTCATCGAAATTTTGACATTAGTTAGCTATTTTTGGAGTCGGTGCCAGCTGTCACATCGCGAAGATCAAATTACTAAACTTCTTTTGGCGTTAGAGGTGAAACGGGGAGTACGAACAAAAATTCCCAATATTTTATAGCATGTCGTGAGGCAGATAGTGCTATTGTGGGAGACAGCTTAGGGAAACAAATTAACAGTAATTTAATCTGTGGCTTGGCCTTATTGGTCATCCAGGCATATCTCTGGCGCTACAGTGTCAGTTGGTAGGTTGCATTATGAAGTAAACGATTTACAGAGTTTAATATCGGCGTATCATCTGTATGTTTAAGTTTTGTTGAATCATGTTTCTAGCATTAATTGTAGGTAAGCAGTAACATGATTTTTTATGTATTATTGTTATTATCTTTTTTTTTTTGCTTTCGCTAAAACTGACTCCAAAAATAACTAATTAATGTCAAAATTTCAATGAAAGTAATGTAAAATGTTGTCCATTTAGATTTACTTTTTCCTAAGCGAGGTATAAAGTTATTTTAAAAATTTTAGTGCTTTTTTTTTTTTTTTATTTTTTTTTTTTTTTTTTTATTTTTTTGAAGGCGGTTTTTATGTTTTTTAAACAATTATTTTATTTTAAAATTTTTAGTGGTATTATACTTCGTTTAGTATTTTAAATATGCCGCAGCAGTTCCCATATTGCGAACTTCCTGGGAGATCAGAGATTAAAGCGCTTGCTTTCAAAGAAGAACTCTGTCGTTATATACCACAACCACTACCAGAACGGGGTGAATTTGGCGTTGTGTTAAGGAATGTCAGGCTATGTTTCGATCTTATCATAACATCTGTTAAAGCTGCTGCTCGATAACCGAAACATGTAACATCTGGGCATTAATTTATACCACATACAGAAATCTCTCTGGAATATATCTGTTTGCTCTGGCATCACATAACAAAATATAGATTTTTAATTGGTGAAAGCTTGGGATCCAAGTTGAAATCTGAAGTACATGTTGAGACATTACGACACATTTATTTTATAAATATTATGCCATGACTTAAAAATAGCTTAACTGATTTTTACGGGATTTAAAATTATGGAATTTTGTAAAGAACATTGGAAATTAAAAGTGGTGAGGGTAAAGAGGAAGAGGGATTGAGCTTTTGTGTACCAAATGTAGACTGCCTTTTCTGATTGATTTAAAGTATACGTGTGTAAATTTCTATTGATATCAGATAAAACTGTAGGTATGAATAAAAAACAACAATTAAGGGGTGTGAAGACGAAGAGTTGTTTGGTTTTTGTAGAGCTAGCGTGGGCAGTATTTTTCTCTTTGTTTTAAAATATACACGTGCAAATTTCCATCGAAACCAGATAAAAACTGTAGCTTTGTGTAAAGAACATTTGCCAAAATTAAATGGGGTAAGGGAGTGAGTGGTAGGGTTTTAGTAAACAGAATTTAGACACTATTTTTCTGTTTTTTTTTTTTTAAGTACGTGTGCAATGGTCCACGGAAATCTGATAAAACTGTGGGTATCTATGAAGAACATTGGAAATTAGGAAGGGTGGGGGCAGAAGGGAAGAGGGGGTTGGGCTTCAGCAACCTAATTTAAAACAGAATTGTTCTGTATGTTTTAAAGTATACGTGTGAAAATTTCCTTCAGAATCGGATAGAAACTGTAGATTAAAGGATGGAAAGGAAGGAGCGGTGTTTGGACTCTTGAAAACAAATGTATTTCTGTTTGTTTTGCAGTATACATGTGCATACCTCCTTCAAAATCAGAAAGAACGGTAGCTTTGTATAAAGAACATTGACAGTAATTAATGGGGTAGAAAGGGGGATAGGGTTTGCACTTTTGTGAAAGTTATGTGGACAGTATTTTTCTTTTTCTATTTGTTTTTAAGTATACGCAGGCGAAGTTCTACCGAATCGAATCAAAATGTGGGTTTTGTACAAATATTAAGGGAAGGTGAGCTAGGGTAGTTTTTTTATTTTTTGGTCAGAGATCTTATTCATAAAAAAATTACATATATATGTGCCAGCTATAATAAAGATCGGTCAAATGGTGTTGACTGTAGCTTTCTAAAAAGAAACTGACAAAAATCAAGGGGGTGAAAAAGGGGAGGAGGGGGTTCTTTTTTTGCAAACCAAGAGCTGGCATCATTTTACTCTTTGTTTTATAGTAAAAATTTGCTAAGTTCTGTCTAAACCGGATAAAATCTGAGGTTGTGTATGAAAATTAAGCAGTTTAATGGGGAGAGGGGGTGGGTTTTTAGATCTTTTGGTCAGACACCTTCTTCGTGAAAAAAATACATATAAGCACCAACTTTCATGGTAATCAGTCAAACGATTGCGACTGTAGCTTTTTATAAAGAACATTGACAAAAGTTAATGGGGGTTGAAGGAGGAAAGGGGTTGAGCATTGGCAAACCAAATATTGACATGTTTTTTCTCCTTGTTTTTAAAGTATACAAGGGCAAAGTTCAATAAAAATCAGATAAGAAATGTAGATTTCTATAAAATTGAGGGGTGTAAAGGGAGACATGGGGTGGTTTATTTATTTATTTAATTTTTTTGGGTCAGAAATCTTATCCATGAAAATTACATGTATATGCCAACTTAAATGGAGACCAGTGTTGACTGTAGCATTGTATAAAGAACATTGGTAAAAATTTAGGGGGTGGATAGGGGGAGAGGGCTTCAGTTTTTTCAAACCAAAAGTTGACAGTAATTTTCTCTTTATTTGTTACTATACATGTCCAAAGTTTAATCGAAATCAGATAAAAAATATGGGTTTGTATAAAAATTAAGGGGTGTAAAGGTTAGAGGGGTGGATTTTTAAATTAATTGTTTGGTCAGATTCTCCATGAAAAATTACATGTATGTGCCAACTCTAATGATAATCGGTCAAACGGTGTCGACTGTAGCTTTTTATGAAGAACATTGACAATAATTAACGGGTAGAAGGAGGGTGGGGTTGTACTTTGGAAGACGAAAGATTGATAGGATTTTTCTCTTTGTTTTAAAGTATACATGGGCAAAGTTCAGTAAAAAATCAGATAAGAAATGTAAGTTTCTATAAAATTAAGGGGTGTAAATTGGAGAGGGGTGGTTTTTTATTTTGATTTTTTGGTCAGAATCCTTCTCCATGAAAAACTACATGTAATTGCCAACTTTAATGGAGATCAGTTAAATGGTGTCGACTGTAGCTTTGAATAAATAAAATTAGCAAAAATTAAGGGAGTGGATAGGGGGAGAGGGGTTCAGTTTTTTTAAACCTAAAGTTGACAATATTTTTCTCTTTATTTTTGGCTATATTTGTCCAAAGTTTTCATCGAGAACGAATAAAAAATGTGGATTTGTATAATAATTAGGGGGCGGAGTGGGGGTAGAAGTGGTGATTTCTCAATGAAATTCATACGGGACCACTTTGGAGGTATACCCTATCCACTAAAAAAATTTAATTTAAATCATACATACAAAAAAAAAAAAAAAAAAAAAAAAATACAGACGAATTGAGAACCTCCTCCTTTTTTGATGTCGGTTAAAAATATTCTTAATTTAGACTCTCTCTTCAATATTTATTGTTTCAGTCTTTCAGTTAGCGGGTCTTTGGATTTTTGTATGAAATCTACGGAAATTTTAGCCGCTATCTAAGGATATTCAAAGCCAAGTGATTGGCAGCAACAATGAATCCAATAAGTGTTGGTGTAAACTTAAAGAATAAGAATTATTGTTCTCTTCACGAGGGGGAAGATTTAAATAAATTATTACAACAACAATAAATGGGAACTACTTATTTATATATTATGCAGTGAATACTTTGCCTGCGAGAAGCAATTAACATTTTGTTGATCTTTATTCCTGGAAAACTAAGCTAAGCC
>JARYHS010012856.1:0-105465 GCA_031002005.1 Vandiemenella viatica | reverse complement strand
ACCGTGTTAGTCACGACGTGAATCGCGATAGAAACTTCTCCCGAAGATCTTGGACAAAATTATCTAATAACCATTTTTAAAGTCAATTTTCATTAGTTTCTAAGCCAGACAAATAATGACGAGTTGAACGCAGGTTTTCTGGTTCACAACTAAAAAAAGGGAAACTGCTGCATGTATCAGTGTGAAAAAATTTCGGCTGCGAAGGCCGTCAAAAGTGACGTGTTGAATGCGGATTACTGGCTTATAATTTAAATAATTTTTATGAGTTTAAATAAAACATTCCGTATGTTCTAAAGAATAATGCTAATATTTCTTCATGAAAATAAAAGCATTTATCGCAATAGCTATTAGTGAATATGATGAAATCGTCAACATTGAACGAATATAAATAAACAAAAGCAACTTATAAACAAAAAATCAATTAAAAATAGTGGCGCTTGTCTCACTATTTAATAATGGTGACTCCTCTGGATGTAAACATTCTAAAAACTAATGTAAAAATTGAAGCTGGCCGCATGGTCGATAGACAGGAGGCCATCATTAATAAAAATAAATAAACATCCTGTCTGACGTAAGCACGTGACTATCAACGCTGACGGTTATCATCATCCGCACTGACAGCGGCCAAAAAGAAAAATTCACTGACTAAGATAATCGTAGCGTCCTACAGAAGCTGCGTTGACTTAGGTTGCTTTACTTGATCCAAAAATCGAACATTAATATTGATTTTTAATAACCAAAATTAAATCACAGTGATGGCACCTTACAAAGAGAAGCAAAAAGAATATAAACAAAACTTTGTGTCATAACCATTTTTCCTGTGGCGATTTCTTCCTGCACGTTCGTTAAGCGGCTGTTGCGACTTAAGCCGAGTGTTTTTGTCTCCAGTGTGCAGTTGAGACTGTTGAACTTGGGAAAGGCGGGTTTTTGACCTGCGCCAACACCCGATACCGCTGGAACTGGTTTGACGATGTAGGTAGGTCGATGCATAACTCAGTGGAATTTGGTTTCCGTCAGCGCGACGGCTGTGGGTAGAGCATCAACTACAGCTGACGTTTAATAGACCACAAAACGTTTTACATTTCTTCTGCCGCAATAATGAAATTCTTAAATATTTATCCATCGTAGATATAGTGAAATGTATACCAACAATTACAAAATGTAGTCACAGATTTTTGAATCATAACTCAGAAATGAATTTAGCTATTAGTGGACTGTAAAATAATTCATTCAAGTTGGGTTTGGTAGTAATTTTCTGGTGCTGTATGGTAAGCAATGTAAATGCATACATATCATATTATTTAGCGGAAGCTTGCGAGTTATTTTTCAGTCAAGAAGTGACTAGAATTCCAACTAGCCGGATATCGCGCCTGTGTCTTGGCTTAACCCAGCGCCGACTTCTTTTCGATTAAAGCTTTTCGCCGAATCCGTACCACGAAACATCATAGCAACTCCGTACTAACAAAGTAAAGATTCCAAATATGAAGGCCGGTTAAGATCCGGGCGACACGGGGATTCTGAGCGTATCCCGCTCAATTCACAGTCAATCACCTGAGTCACTGATTGATCAGACCACTACTGGTGCTGTAGTACCCTCGTAAGGCGGATGCGTTATAACACAAAAACTGAAGACAGAGTGAAGTCTGCGAATGATTCAGTTTGTTAATAAGCGTTAAGTCTGAACAGATAAATGTTAATGTTTGAGGCCTTTCTTCCTTAATTTCTTTACTGATTATGCTTTTCTCCATCCAATACAACTAAAATAATTTTTTGATTACAATAAACTATTTGTTAATATAACCACACTTATCGATTGTGGAATTATGAAATGATTACAGTAAAAACTAACGTAACTTGGTCCTTAGCCCAAAGGTGCATTTGTTAAATAGCTTTTGGCTCAAATATGCAGCCTGCTCAAATATCATCACAAATCAACGAATCATCCAATGTTTACAATTTATCCAGTAGCTACATACAATACTTAAACACCCACGGACTCAAACTGGCAACCCTTGACATGCGGGTCCAGTACTCTAGCACCTACGCTACCTAACCTGGCTGCAGGTGTGCTAAGCCGATAAGGTAGGAAGACACTTTAATGTGTAATAAAATCATGGAGCGTCCTGGCGCATATAAAATAAACAAAGCAAATCCATAAAAAAAATCGTGGCTTGAGTGGATTTCTATCTCGAGTTTTAGAATCCCAGAGACTGGCGTAGTATTCCCTGAGCTAGCAGACAAGTCGAGTACGGTGTTCGTCCATTAAAATAATTTCATTTGTTTTCTCGAATTCTTAGAAAAAACACGAACAAATTTTAACAAATTTATACGGGACCATTCCTACAGTATCGTTTTTCAACTAAAAAATGATTCCAGAAAATGAGTCAATGTAAATAAAATGAGTTATTTTTTGGTTTTGTGTTTAATTTATAAAGGGTTGCTGGACCATGGTAGACGATATTACCTAGCGTGTGGGCGAGCGGTAAAGCTCTGGCCTCGCATTCGAGAGGAGCCAGTTTCCAATCCCCGTCCGGCCATCCAGATTTGTTTTCCATGGTTTCACTAAATCACTCCACACGAATACGGGGATGCTTCCTTTAAAAGTCCATGGCCGACTTCCTTCTTGCTCCTTGTCCCCAGTCCATTCGCGCCTCTAATAACCTCGACGTGGACAAGGCGTAAAGATATGAACAAAACAGTAGACGATATTTAAACCGAACGATTTCGACGACATGCTCTGACACTTAAAAAAGATTCACGCAAATAGACAGCGTAGTTTCGGAGAAATTGGTGCTCGTACATTGAAGTCTAGTTTAATTGTTACACGGAGTAAACCAAAAAACCCTTGACTGATGACTGTAAATAGTTCTATATAGGAAACAAATGTTTAATACATAAATTAAACCAAATTTTGTCGTTAAGACTGAATTTGATAGGACCTCTCCTCATGTATTGCGGAATTTCCAAAATTGAAAGGTAAAATCAAGAGTTTTGTTGGGCAAATACTTTAAAATCATTGTCTCCTCGCGAATCACTCGGAGTCTCCTCTATTGGTGAATAGCATCGCGAGTCGCTTTCCTTTGTGTTCGCGTCTCCTCTCCGGCCCTGCCTCAGTGCTGGTTGCCGTGACCCGTTTTCCCAGTGCGCTTCCTGTTCACACCGCCTGGTACTCTCTACCTGGCGCGCTGACCTCCTGTGCCGTGTGTGCGCGACCGGGTCGGCCCTCACACCTTGCTGTTTCTAATTGTGTTGAGCCGTCCAATGTTCTTTGTACTAATTACTATTGAGGAAAATGTCAGTGCGAATTAACTATTATTGAGGATTCAAAGCGAATGCCACTAGTTTTTCTCTTATTGTTGCTTAATAAATTCAATCTTTCCTTCATCTGCAGAGAATGGTGGTGTGTGGTTACTGCAAGATCCAAAAGTCACTAGGAAACAGTAACAATGTTCGCCGCATACCAGGTTGCTGTTTGCTTCATACTAGCGCACTTTCGTTTAGCGAATGTAATTATATTTGATAATTCTTGCACATGTTTGTACCGATTTTTTTTTCGCCAAATGTGGTTAAGCTGATAGTACGGACAATACAAAGGGTGTTTTTTTGTTCCTTCGAACACTCTATCTAATCGTTTCATAAAAATCTCAATATCTTTTAATCCTTAACAAATCCCGTTACTTCAGCATACCCAATACAATCCGCAATCCAAGTTATCTGCTTCGTATCTCCTGATGTTTGTTTTTCTCTACAATACCCACCGTTTACTGTTCTAAAACGAAGATGTAACGCTCATAATTTTATAAATAGGTTGTGAATTCAACTCGCTTAATCTCATCTAGATTTCTGATGACATGTCTTTATTACAGATTTACCATATATGTTTGAAACAACGCTACTTGATGCAAATAATCACGTACTTTGCAAACATACTGACCCCTATTGCAATTGTACAGCCTCTGCTGTAGAATTTGTGACACTGCATTATTCTGAGCACATTTCACTAGGTCTTGGAATTACAAGTTTCTTAAAAATACTTTTCTTGGTCTTCGAACATGCCCTGGAAACGATTATTTAAAGGGTCACGTCATTCGGTGCGATAAACATTGATGGAGCAGTACCAAACATTCATAGCCCAGAAACGCGCAGCATGAGAGTTACTTTACTGCTCGACTAGTGAATAGAATGCCCGACCTCTTCACAATTCTGCCTATCGCCTATCAGAATCGTCCTCCACAGTTAACCACGTGCCCTGCATTAGAACAGGATCTCTACAGGAAGTCCCTCTATCTAAGAGACTCAGCCATCACACTTGGTTGACGGCATACAGCTAACAAGAGGAGGCCACCAACTCCCGCCAATCGATTTCAACACAGTGTTTCAATCGATTTCAACACAGTGTTTGAGAACCTACCAAAACCGAATCCTTGAAAGGTATTTAGATCAACACTTCTAAAAAATCATTGCTTAATGGGAGGAAAAAAAACAGATTATAAAAAATGAGTAATTTTAGTTAATGTTTAAAGCGTCTACAAGCTAATAGTTTTTGAGAAATAGCAAAACTCAAAACATGATTTTCGGTAAGGCTTATACTCCCATAACAGTCAGTCTCACACCATGTTGTGCATAATCTGGTGGTAGTGTTTGGCTGTTCAGAGATCGAGAGTTCCAGTTCGTCCGAATTGAACTTTTTAAAATTAAATGTATTTCTTCACCCACACACATTTGGGATAATGTGAATTGAGGTAAATATATTTGTTAGGAACCCTGGGAATCCGGTACTGACTAAACCAATCTCTAAAGTTGATGTAAATTTCTTCCATACGACCAATTTATATTCGTACACTTATTAAAATTGAAATGACAACAACATTTTTCTCACCCAACCCCCTCTTCCTTTCCATCCTCTCACCTCTTTCCTTCTCTTTCACTTACCCATTAACTTCGCCACGATATTGCACACGATGAAAGCATAGAAATTTCCTGCGTCCAGCGCTAAGAATGAAGACACCTGAGGGCCAGAACGGTTTTCGCAACCGATACATTACGATACATTCCTCAGTCACATTCAGCTACACATACAGCACCAGAAATAATATGGAGTGCACACCTTGCACAACACCGGACTGAAATCCATCCGTTTTAAGGCGACATCCAACAGGACAACGGAATGGAATGATCAGAAGTCGTTTACCTGTGTGACCACAGCCAAGCGAGGTACTGTACATACACCTCCAGGATTCTCTTGGTTCCTCACACAGATATATTTGCAATAATGCGCATTGCCCCGAAATGTGCTTGTGAAGAAATATGTTTTATTGAAGGACGGGTTCGAACTCGGGACCTTCGCACCGCCTTCAGATTACGGACCACGTTCTGTATTTGAATATAAGTCTCAGTCGAAAATCATGTTTCCTGCTATCTCTCAAAACTATTTGGCTTTGAACCCCCATGAATTTATTAAAATTACACATTTTTTAAATTACCTTTCGACTCCTCCTAGTATGAAAGCGACACAAGATTTTTCAAAAACCAAGGAGTGTTGACTTAATTCCCTTCACAAAATTCGGTTTTGGACGGTTGTCAGCCCCTATGTTGAAGTTGAATGAAAGCGGTTGTCCGGCGCTCGTGACTTCCCCTTATTATATTCCGAACATGTTGTGTCGCAAAAGGTTTCCATAATAGCACTCCCAGGTGACTGGTCTTATCCGCGAAAACAGTGTTTTCCTTATCGAAATTACTTCGTTTTTTGTATATATCGAATGTCTTTTTGGGGCTAGGAGCTCTGTACTATCATTATATTGCTCTCAGTCAGCTACAAAAACTTAGATGGTATACACTTTGTTTAATTGGTGAAGAATTATTTGGCACCAGTTAATCTGTTAAGTGAACGGAATGTTGAAAAACGAACCAGCAAGGACCTTAGCAATGAATTTATGTTGGAAGATGGTGCAGACTACGCCATCTCTGTCAGTGACTTGGATACTTTGGGATTGTCGTGATGAAATGTCAACTATCGCTCCGTCGGGGCAGAATGTAGACTGAGGATAGTTATTGCAATTGATTTACGTTGTTACTCGAAGCTTCACAACAGGTACTAAATAGTAAACTAAACTAAGTAGTAAAATATATATATACATAGAATTATGGTACATTAACAGAATGCTTTGATGACTTCAATGTAAATGTTTCTCTGTGAGGAAGACACTGACATGGATCATGCGCGGGGGCCAGAGCATTACTACTTGAAGGGCAGCGAGCTCTGATGAGACTTAATTGGACTGACCCTGTGGCCGGCTCAGCGGTCGTATGACCCACATGTCGGACGTCAGTGCGGCTCCGACCCCGGCTGATAACATGTTGACCCGTTACCACGCTACCGAGATAAACAATTGAACAAAGCACTTGTCTTCATGCACGGCTACAGCCTACAACACTAACTCGGTTTGTGCTAGATCAGTCGGCGAACGGTCATGGAAGGCAATGACATTGTTTTTATTTGCAGAGTTATTGGTAGGATGTACAACGTGGTGCATAAACGTTAACTATTAACATATCATTGAATCACGCTCTAAGCAAATCTCTGATTGACACCTTGCTTCTCATTTCAGATTAAGAACAATTCAGAAAAAAATAAATCTAAAAGTGTAATGCTACATTAATCTTGCTGTTCTCTTCTTGAATTTAATATTACATATCGCCAGTAAAAAATAAATCAAAATGGTGCCTACATAATGAATGGCATTAAACCGTATATTTGGTCCAAACAGTTGCTGAAAATTATTCCAATCTGCGTAGTGTTTCTTAATTGAGTTCCCAAAGGACCTTTGCCTTTACCTTCCGGTTGTCTGTCTCTTACTGTGTCCTATTTATGAGCGGGAAAATATATATTTTTGTCCTTCTGATCCGCTATCGTACATACATTTCATTGGAACAAATTCACTCTCTTCTTATTTCGTGGTTTAGAAAAAAAAATGCAGAAGTAAAACACAATTAAGTTTGAAACCTCAAGATACAATTATTTCCGTCCATTTCCTTTAATTAGAGCTCCATTTATTTAATGAAGACTTTTGCAACTTTAAAGCCATTTTTTTTCAAATTTTCGTTTAGGATGATGTTGTTTCAGGGGACAAAATTGTTCAGATATGTATTTTATCTCATCTTGTTGATACATATCTTAGCTAAAAATTACGTACTTAAAAAAAAAAAAAGTGTCTAGTGTAGATGAAACATGTAGTTAGACTTGGCAGCGTTGTGTCGAAGCAAGCCTTCCGGGTTCCCTTTCTCTCCACCGAAACGTCACAGGCACCTTCTCTCGCGAATCAACTACGTGACAGCAGTGTGCCAAGCAGTGTTTAATAGGAGGAGCCTCAACTGATCTGCCACCGCAAGATGCGAAAACTGTTTCTTGC
Source organism: Vandiemenella viatica (assembly GCA_031002005.1). Lineage (NCBI taxonomy): Eukaryota > Metazoa > Arthropoda > Insecta > Orthoptera > Morabidae > Vandiemenella > Vandiemenella viatica. Next base: position 98,056 of record JARYHS010012856.1, on the reverse strand, counting down.
GTGTGCAGATTTATCTCCCTCGCTCGCTCTCTCTCTCTCTGCTTGTAGTACTGAAAAGTTGATCAAAATATTCTGGGAAACTAGCTCAATGTATGTTCGAAGTAACTCGTGGAACATATTGCATTAAAGCATTTCCATTGCAGATATATATTCAAGAAGAATCGTCATTTGTAGAAGATAAAATAATTTTGCTGTCTGACAAATACAGTTCGCAGAGCTGAGCGTGCGCAGATGCGATTGCGCCGAGTGAGGAAATGCTTTACGGAAGCGGAATCATGGCCTGTACTGATACAAGGCGAACAGCTGGCACATATATTGTAACCGTATGTAACTGTACTGGCGTAAAAGATAAGTTCTGTTTCATAAAGGATTCTCGACTATTGATTTCACGAATGCGTTTCACTATTTTCGACTTGATGTCTTTGCGTTTGTGAGACTCTTTGGACAGGGTAACTAGATCATCAGATGAATTATATGAAGTTTCACACAGATGTTAACAGTTGAGTCTTCTACATTCGATTATATTGTTTCTTTTTGTGGCAGCCTTAACATTAATTAGGCCCTACGTGTTTTCTTTTATAATTGAGAAACTTTTAATTGCGATTGTGTCCCAGTGGCAATTGCCCTTCCAAGCTACTTCCGAATTTTTACGTTAAATTTCTTTCACAGTTAAGATTACATGATTACTGGCTCCTTTGTTAGTAAGTTTACACTAAGTTGTTACTTAATAGACTCGCTTAGCAGTCAAAACTCGATTACAATCGTGGAAATAAAATTGTTCATTTTCTGGTATTATCAACGGCAGCTGTGATGAATATGTACGGTGATCGTTTTTTTCCTTATGGATTTGCACCTCTCCTAGAGCATTAGAAGCGAGAGAGGACGGGAGGCAAGGAATGGGAAGGAATTCGGCCATGTCCTTTTGAAGAAACCATCCCGACACTAGCCCGGAGTGATTCTGAGAGACCATTTTAAATCCAAATGTTGATGGTGGACGGGAATTCGAACCCGCGCTCTTTCTAATACGAGGCCGGCGCGCTCGGTGTGTATAATGATCATTTTTGCGTTAAATTTAATCTGTTGCATTTTCTAATAGTATTTTCTACCAGATAAAATAATTACATAAATCGCTTATAAAAATAAGGTGGTGCTTTTTAGGTGTTAAATATACTGTAAAACAAATGTTTGTATCCAGTCTGACTGTCGTTAAGTAGGCACTTTTCGGTTTTATCATCCATAGTATGATTTTAATATTATTATATTACAATTCAGAAAAGTTGTGTTCTATTCTACTTGTACCAATCGACTTTCTTTTCAGATAAAATAGTAATTATGTTATACTTTGTTATTTTCATGCCACAATTAAAAACAAACAAAAAATTGAGAAAAGTGTTCAAAATTTTGTAGCAGAACTTAGACCTACATGGAGAGCGCTCTGTGAGTGCAGCATTTGAAGCTTGCGGTTCGTTTCCTCTGCACTCTCACTTCATCATGACGCAGCCTATATCTCTGGGTTGACCTTGGACCTTCCAGCTCTCCACAACACTCTGTTCAGACTCGTATGTTAGTTGACTAGTTTCCTTTGTTGCCAAGCGGTTAGTGTCCAGATAGAGAAGAGTCTGAAAATTTTTGATAGTCTTTCACTGTTGTAATGTTGCCTATTCAACTGATTCTGTTTTCTGAAACGTCCCCAGGTAATTATTTCTCGACTTAAGTGTGTGGATTACAGAATATGAATACAATGGTCGGACGTTATTAATTTCTTCTTTGACATTCTCGTCGTGTGCAGCCACTTTTCTTCGAATACACAGAGATGGAGTATTTCATACGGGGTAGATTTTAGGCCTCTTTTGTAATCCAATTAAGCTTATTCTTGTTGGAGACTTCAAATTTGCAATTTAGTAAGTGTTTCTTGAATGTGAGAACTCTTTCAACAGATACTTATCAAGTACTTTAGAATGTCGCAACGTTGTATAGCAACGCATGACAATAACTCTCTTTTCACCTGAATGGTACTCATTGTGTCTGGGAACAGTTACGCCTGCATTGCAATAATTCCATTATCTGTCGACAGAAATAGCATAATTTATCTCTACTGCCTCAAATTTGGAACTAACGTGGACAGGACATCATCTGCATACAATAAACTTCTGATATTTGGATCAACCGGTTGGTCATTTGTATAAAACCTGGAAGGAATTGGAGATAGTTCACATCCTCGCTGTAGAGTATTTCCCTGACTGCAGCATAATAGACATATCATTGGTCAGCGTTGAATGTTTGATTTTGCGTAAATGCAGTTTGATTCATTGGTTACAGATGTTATACTGATTAATATTAGATCGGGATTATAGGCTGGTTGTTATTGTGAATCAGAGTTCACTAATACCTCTTTCCATTATCGCCTTGCTGCATTATTTCGTATCGATAAGCTATACATTGTTGTGATAGTTGAAATCGCCAATAACCATTTACGCAACTTTATTATCATTATTAATAATTTAATTGCGATGGCACTAACGATCCGGTGGCAATTCCCTCAGTCATCTAATTACCCTATTTTATATTATTTTTTTAAATTAGGTTGATTCTGACATTTGAACAGATTCTTGCAAGTGAATTCAGTTTCTAGCTATTTATACAGGAGAGAGTGTGTAATCATTTATCTTCAAGATTTCGGTCTAATGTGTCTGAATAGCAGATTTTATAATAATTATGTTACCGTAGTTATAATGTCTCTGAACTTCTAGCTGTATTCCTTTGTTTTGGTTTGCATTATTTCACTACTTCTATGTTCTATTACTCACAGTAAACATGTTTGGTTCCACGCAACAGTACTTATGTGTTAAAGAAACACTGTGTTTGGAGCAGCATCCGAAAGGACTGTGATTATATTCCCAGCCTGATCATATAGATTTCCGAAGAAATCTGTACGTATGTTGGAACAGAGACTGTAGTAAATCTCGATCCCAATACTTTGAAGACGAATTCCTAGCCTCAGATCGTAACCATCTTGACTTGGTTAAGCCGTAAAGCGTCAGACCATCAACACTTTAATTACGTAAGCGCCCAGCACTATTGGGATGACCTTCACCAAATATTTTAAAAGGTTAGATTTAAGGTGCTCATAACTGAGGCAACGTCCTACAGTTTTGTGTATGATTTTAGCTTTAAATTTGTAGACAGATAATGCCGAGACAATATACAGCTACGACTCCAAGAACGGTAACCTTATAGACTGCTTTTGGAAACAGTGCAGCCTGTTTAAACGTACATTCTCACTGCAGGAATCGCCGTAATTTGGGAGGATCTGAAGCAGACCGCAGCCCTGTCAAAAGAAACCTTCATTTTACTGTACCATTCCTTGTCAACCTTGAGATTATTATAAAACCATTTAGCAACGTGAACAAACGCTTGGTGTATCATATCATCGAAGTGATGATCAACATCACTGAAATGGCTAATTACGTTGTCCTGGCAAGTGTGAATTCCCACATGGTGTCACAGGGAATGCGAAAGTAGATACACTACCCAAAACGCGATATACCGTGAAACAGACCACAATTATGCATTTTTTTTAATACGTCACCTTGGCGTCAAACAGATCAATTTATGTACGTGTTAAGACTTGGCTGCATGGATCTTGTCCAAATGCTGCATAAAGAAATAAATTAGCAGTAGAATAGTATAAAAATGGAACTGTCTGAAAGAGCACGATCTAACGACCGTCTCGATTTCGAAGGTTCCCTGTTAACTTTAATGAGGCTCCCGAGAGGTGAACATGGACACCATGTAAGACACTGGTAACAATACACCTGCCGTGCTGAACAAGACACACTGACAACATTTAAAGTAAAATATATTCCTGACACGTTTGGAGCTGCAACGGACGTTGATGTCAAAAAAACAGTTTATTTTATTTGTGTGGATGCTGTTCTTCCGCTCATGTTGAGTCACTTGAATGTGTTGATGAAGATATGTGGAGCTGTATGTTTATCTAGTTTCTGTGATACGTTGTCATGTTTGATGACTGCTTGACCTTTTAGTTAACTACGGTATATAAGGATAAGCGAGTCGTAAAGTTATGTTCCATTATGATACTGTCCACGCTGCGCTTTAACGATGGCAATATACTTTAAATTAATTAAATTATGCACCTTTTAAATTATAGTTGGTTCTGCAATAGTTAACTTCGCTCTGAACGCGACTGATTATTGATAAAACTTTAATATAATAAGGTCAAATGAAGCTTTGGATAGTACTGCATACTTTACTTCTTCCAGGCTTTGCGGCTCGTCGACTTCGGTGTCATTAGAGCTGGGAGAAGATGGGGCAAGGAATGGGAAGGAATTCGTCATTGCCTTTTTGAAGGAACCATAGTGGCATTCGGCTGGAGTGATCTGGGGAAACCATGGAAAACCTGGATGCCCGGACGGGGATTCGACACGCGTCCTCCCAAATGCGAGGCCAGAGCGTATCCCCCGCACTCGTTCATAATACTGCCAGCTGATTTTCTATTTCAAGACATCTACTGATCTTTATCAATTGCGATTTGTTCACCGACGTAATCATCATGATAAATGTCGTGACATTGTTTGTAGAGTATTTCCGAATTTACTTCCGTAATAGAGTTCTGAAGAAAACTCGAGCAGTGAAGTACTGGGCTAAGGACGGTGCTGGGGCAAAGAGAAGTCAGCCGTAAAAATTAAAGACCATCAGCATAAAAAAAATTCTGTTCCAATCATGTAAACTTTTCAGTTTTCGTTTCTGAGCGTAAAAAGACCCTGAATATGGCGTAGTTTAATGTTTATTTTATAGGGAAAACTGTATAAAATTTCAAGAAGCTCACCAAAATTTACGACGTGTAATACCTTTACCTGGTTCTGCGCGCTTTACCCATAACCTTAATTATTCGGTAAATAGATTAGTCAGATTTTTTATGTAGTTTCATCAAGTACACAGAAAAAATAAAATAAAAAACCACTAAAAGCTTCCACTGGTGTTCTGATATTATGAGGAGGAGTATGGAAAATTGGAATTGTTTGCAACACACTACCTGTGCAATCAGTTTTATGTCTTCATCCACTACCGATGCACTTCACGTACTCTCGTAGTATCAAGGACTTTCGCAACAGACTCTGGGCAGTGAGCAACAACTCGGTGGTTGGTATTCTGGGTATGCAGGCAAACAGTGAGTCATTTGTACACCCTCATAAGGCAACGCTGAAAACAAACGACCTATTACTAACATGCTTCTGTTCTTAAATCATTGTATGTGGGTGATTTAGTATGGCCACAATACTTTGGTAAATTGCAATACCACAGAAAAATAATATTAGATTGAATTTTTTAACTCTGCCATTGACGTATATTCAGGCACGCTACTAAATTTCCGAAATAACCTAACAATCACAATCTGAGAAAACCGGGTTATGTAACCTGGGCCAGGCAGGAGTCCACTGCCCAGTCGCTAAGCGATTGGCATGTGCAGATCAGCAAAAACGTAATAACTGCCAGAATAACCTGAGCATTCCTTCTATCGTTTGGAGCGTTATAAATAACTTCTCTGAAATAGTGGAAGCTGCTGCAAATCCTCTGAAATCTGCAGTGATACTATTACAACTGGTGTTCTGAAATCAAACACAATGATACCTTCTAAAGTGCCTAAAGTTGAAGGGATGTTTATCCAAAAATAGGACATCTGCCAGCCAGTCAACACTCCACTGTTTTTTTTTTGTTATTTTTCATTTATTATTATTTATCACAGGGCCGTTGTAACCACGTTCGTGGTCAAGAGTGAAGGAAATCCATCGAAAAAGGATTTCTGCATCAGTCCTCTGCCAATGAGAAGCATCAAATTGAGATAACAACCAATTTAAGATCTGTTTCAGTGCTCGACTGTAGATTTAAAGCTCGTCAACACCCAACTATCCACATTCACACACGAAGCAGGCATCCCACCATGTTGTGGTCCATTGCCAGATGTCCTGCTCGGCTCGTTCTTTTCTGTCAAGTGCCTCGCCGTCTTGACCAAATGCTTCTAGCTAATATCAGTGCCGCGCTACGAAAACAAGTCAGTCATCTACGAATCAACTCGGTCGTCTGTCAAAATAGAGACATTAGTCATCATGGGATCCCGAAAATCATTTTCACAGTTTGCTGTACGTGATGCGCAACTTGAGTGATTCCAAAAAAGACAACTATTTGATGGTGCTCTGCAGTTTTAACCAGTTACAAGTCATACACTGCTCTGCAAAACCTTTAGCTTTCAAGTGATTGCAATATTCCTTACTGTGTGAAAATTTTCATAATTTTCAATTAAAAAAAATAATAGATCTGTGTATTTAAATCTAGGTTTAGAACGGAATGTCTGCAGTATTTACCCGTTGTCACTTCTACATCGAGGCTGTCTGGTGCGCTTATTTTATCTACGACAAACAGTGAGAAACAGTAGCATTTAACGTATGACATCATGATTCCACTGCAGACATAATAAAGTTATATGCCTGCAGAAGCTAAAAGACTAATTGTGACTAGATAACGAAAACTTTATGGGTAGCACCACGTTGAGTTTTTAACTTCTTTCTTAATTTTGGAGCCAGCTTTAAGATCAATGGTAGATTGAAAAGATTTGAGGAATTTCTTTAAACGAATAGCGAATCACTGAATGCTAAGACGTCGACGCGGCGTTACTCTTAGTGAGGAAGACATCGACTGCAGTAGCTTACGTCATAGTTTGTAAATCAATTTTACGTTAATATGTGAAGGAAAGTGCCGTAACTTCTGTCTCGACTATTGGAGCCACTCTTAAAAGCAAATGGTGTCATAAAAATGATGACTGCAATTACAGAAGCTGTTGTAAATGAGTTGCGCTTTCTTCCTTGATCGTCTTTCGGTGCGCAATATTACCGCAGGAATTATGTAAGGGGCTCTCAGTTAGAACCCGTTTTGACTACTGATTTCTCAGTTATTAAATAACTAACAAGGAAAAATAATAATCCTTTGTACGTGAGCGTAATTTGAAGAAAATATCCGATTTAAATATTTCACTTTGCAAGAATGCTTAATTCATTTTCTGGTTCCAGTTATTGAATGTTCCCGAGTTCTGAACTCATCGCTTGTAATGAAAGGTGCAAGGATCACCAGTTCGAGTCCAGCCTGGGCCATGAGCTTCTTTAATTTTTTGGTTTATGTTGTAATGTCTGCACTAATGAAATAATCTCGGCTGTAGCATAAATTCATATTAATAAGATTAAAAAGAGAACGCTTTATTAGAATAATTTTCTCGCGTTTTGCTTGAAAAACCAACCTCGGAACCAAGGAACTGAATTTTATTGTTCTTGAGGTCATAATCAGACAGCATTTGGTCTCCAGTGCTCAAGACTCATTGTTTTTAATTTGTATTCATGCTCACATAAATTCGTCCTGTATAATTTCCTTGGTTTTCGCTTCCCGTTTGTCATCACCGAGATTCAGTAAATGTTCACAGACAATGAATAAAATCATCCTATTCAGGAATCTTTATGCATTAAAAGATCCAGTAATGTATTTGGTCAGATCTGAAACAGCATGCGAATTATTTACTGTCTCTTAATTGCAGCCAAAAAAATGAATTTGGTTTTTCATTTTAATTAAATCGCATTATATTGTATCCAGTATCTTCGAATATGTTCATATTTCTATTTCTTCCCAGTGAATATGTTTTCAACTGAGCTACTGTTTTCCTTACTTAGTTTAGTGTGATCTTCTAGAACACCGTACGACACATAAACATAGAGACATCAAGAGCGTAGTCATTTAGCTTTTCCTGCATAAAATATATGTCTGTCTTAATGCTTGTCAGTGATTGATAACAAACAGACGATTCCGTTAATGGGATACGGAATCGGATTTTGGGTGAAAAATCCCGCCAAGTTTCCTCTTTAAAATGGCGTATCATACATGGCTCTGCTAGATTTATAACTATTTTATTTTTATAGATTTCCGAGATCGGGTATTGCACTTTTGTTATACATACACTTCTCTCATGGCTGACCATAAACTTTTTGGCAGTGCATATATTCATGTGATATCAATTCAAAGGATTCCAGCGATTCTTTATACACTATTTGTCCGAAAATGTTTGTCTCTGGTTTCATGAAGTTACTCTTTGACTTTGAATTGTGAAGACTGTGAAGGGGGTTTTAACTATGGATGAGGAATGTTTTGTCTTCTTTTACCGTTTCCCGTAAGTTTACTTTCTACTTCTTCTAGGAACAATATCTCAGGTACTAGTGAACGTAGAACTTTGAATAAATTTTTATGACATAGTCAAATGCTTTTCTTTTAAATACAGAAACAATGATTTTTAATTACTTGATTTACAACATATCTAGAGATGATAAAACTAGTGAAAATTGATGGAAAAAATTTACTTTAAGGTAAATATAAAATATCTCTCTAAGTAAATACTTTGACCAAAAAAAACTGTTGCTTCAGTATTGTTACAACATATCAATGCACATACAGCAAAATTTTTATCTTTCTAGCTGCAGCAGTTTGTGAGAAAATGTTCCCTATAGTAGGCACAATTTAACATTGTGGGGATAGGCGATTCCGTATCCCGTTTTAAGTGCGCTACAGCTTATGTACTAGTAAATAAACTAATTATTAAATTCGAAATTGCTATCATGGAGTGAATAAGCTGCATGTTATATTCTTGCGAACGCAGTTCAGAGGTTTGTGCAGGCTTAAATTTCTGTGGTGACTGGACACTCTTTGTTCCGTACTTTTGTTGGTAAGGGTATCAGGGATTGGAATAAATTACCAAGTGTAGTGATGAATAAATTACCAAAAACGCTTAAGGAATTTAAAATTAAAATTTGTTCATCGGAAAAGTAAATGGGTGAGGAATTTAACATTCCACCTATAAAAGAAAATTTAAATATATATAAAGGGGTAATTAGATGATAAGGAAAATTGACTCCAGAGTGTTAGCTCCATCGTAATTAAAAAAGAAAAACCATCCATAGCATTTTCCTGTCTACTTCTCATGTTGTAACCTGGTGGTAATAACCTAATCACAAAACTGTCAGAAATAACAAAACTTCTCACGCAGTAATTCTTCTGAGCGATAGCGTTAGTTTTAGTCCTCGCAAAACAACACTGGTTTTACTCATGTTTAATATACGTTAAAATATGTTTATTATAACTTCGAGTGTAGTTAATGCTAACGAAGAGTAAACGGTGTAATTTATTGGCTCATGTGTCTGCTTCTTTGAGAACAAAATTTCATATCAAATTACTTCCTGATTAGAATATTTTAGAATTATTTTACTTTATATTTTCGGCTGCAGTTTTCTGTACTTCCTTATTCTAGCAATTGTTGTAGTACACAAAAGATTGGACATTACAACAGAGCACAAACATGATTATAAGTAGAATTAAAAGAAAATGGTTACAGTTTTCGTAACCGTATATGTTGTCGCCTGAACTAATATATCTGAGCGGTTATTGACTGTTCTTGTGGAATCTGTAACTACCCGTCACGTCCTGTATCTCAATAAACAGAACGTGCCTGTTGACAAACACGACACAATAAACCACGTAGCTCCAATTTGGCCTCCTGTGAAAACCCCCCCACCCTCGTAGCCTGACGTGGCGTTTGCCTGTACGTAGCTTTTTTCCCTTTTGATCACAGAAGACATTCATTTTGTACAGTTTTCTCTTGTCAGACTATTGTAAATTACATACGGAGATAATTAAATGAAGGAAATAAATATTCACATGCTGTTGTGTGTTCTGTACCTCATTTTAACCGTGAAAAATAATATGAAGGGTAATCTACATGGTATGGCTCGGAACCCCGCCCCCTCCCCCCACGTAGCGCAGCTTAGCCTGCTAGCTAACCACTCCGCCCTAGACCGAATCGCATAGTTTATGGACGCTCCCAATACTCTGATCGACTGAAGAGGAGAGGGAGTGGAGGGGGCAGGATGTTTCCTACCCCTCTTGTGTTCCATATAAAGGTTCAAATGTGGAGAACAACATGTACGAAGGAAAATACTATATGGCCGACCCCAGCAGTTTATAGGTAGAATGCCTGATATGCGTCTCAATAGTCACCGGTTGGAGTCCGGCCTAGGACATAGTTGGTTTTAATGAAGTGTTGAGTTCATCTGTGTATTGTGAAACAAACATGTATACATATAATATGAAAAATCAACATGTAAACTTGAAAAGAATCAGAATACTACGCAGTTGTTATTGGCTGAATCACTACAATGATGAGTTTCATTAAAAAAAATACCGCATGCACTTGAAATGCTATATACCGGCGTTAGCTATTGTTCAACTGAAAGAAATCCCAATAATTCTTTTAAACAGTAAAGAGACATCTTTTTCCGTGGAAGATATGATTGTTGTCAAATGCTCCTTTTCTGCAATCTTCAGTATCACTATTCAATATTTCTAAATAAATCAATTTGAATGCGTACACTTTTCCTTTTACCCAGTTGTGGAAACGTCGAAGAGACATTGACTTCCCGACATGAGATCATAATGACAAGGTCACAGGCTGGGCGTCCTTAATTATGCAAACAGTTGCAGCAGAGATGTGGCAATAAGATTTACAACTTGTTCTTTCAGAATTATCTATAAAAAATTAGGAATAGTTCGTTAGAATCTGTATTGAGTTGGTGATCTTCGAAAACTAACCAACTAAGTATTTTCCATTTCAGTACCCAAACACAGTGTGGGAAGGAGGAATAGCCCCATCGTGTCTTTCTCATAAAGTACTAAATCCAGCGTTTCCTGTTTCTAGAAACGTTTCAGTAATGAGAAACACTGCATGTGTGCTTAAGTGTCACACCCACCTACATTCAGACCACTGCAGCCTTTCGTTTTACATTCTTCTTTTTAAGTCGCCTTCTCCTATTGGAGGTTGGCGGTCCACATAGCTTGCTCTGAGCGTGAAACTACAGCATGGAAAGCCTCTTCAGACGACGTGCAGTTGAACCATCTCCGAATGTCTTTCAGCCACGAATTCCTTCTCCTCCAAACAGATCTTTTCCCTTGTATTTTTCCTTCAATGATGAGCTGCAGTAGCTGGTACCTCTCGCCTCTCATAGATATTGCGTTTTCCTTTGCTTTATAGTGAGCAGCAATTCTTTTTGTTTCCCCATCCGATGAAGTACTTCTTCGTTTGAGACTTTCGGCACCCAAGATATTCGTAAGAGACGACGATACAAACACATTTCAAAAGAGTCAATCTTTTTCTCTAGATTTTGGTCTAAGGTCCAGTATTCACACCCATAAAGAAAAAAATGGAGGACACGTAGCAGCGAATCATTCGCATTCTCAATTGCAGACTTAGATCCGATCTTATGAAAAATTTGTTAATACTAATAAATTGTCTACTGGCCTGTTCTATTCTCGATTTGATTTCTTTCTTGCAGTTACCTTGCTCGTCCACCACAGTGCCTAAATATTTGACGGAGGATACTTGCTCGATCTTATTACCTTTTATTGATAGGGTTGCCTGGAATTTTCTCTTAGAGAAGACTACCACGTTTGTCTTGGAAGGGTTGACAAGCAGACCAGACTCTTCACTGTGCTGAACTAAATTGTCTATTATGTGCTGGAGTGCCGGTAGATCACTGGCTATTACAACAGTGTCATCTGCATACCTGATATTATTGATCACTTTTCCGTTTATAGTGATCCCACTGTTTTCGTTCTCCAACACTTCTCTGAAAATTACCTCGGAATAAATGTTGAACAAGAGAGGTGATAGTACACAACCCTGGCGAACACCTTTCCTGATTGCAGTCGCTTCTGATGTTCCTTGGTCAATTTTGACATCTGCTGTCTGATTCCAATACAGCATGCTGACAATGCGTAAATCATTTTGGTAAATACCAGTTTATTTCAAGATCTTTATCATCTTTTCATGCCTCACGCAGTCGAAGGCTTTTTTATAGTATACGAAACAGGCACATACATCAACATTCATGTCCCTGCACCTCTGCACTAATACATTTAAGGAAAAGAGTGCTTCACGTGTGCCAAGCCAATTTCGGAAGCCAAACTGGGTCTCACCCATATGAGATTCACACTTCTTGTTAATACGGGTGTGTATGATTCGCAGAAATATTTTCAGGATATGCGACATCAGACTGATCATACGATAGTCATCACATTGTGAGGAGTTGGTCTTCTTCTTTTTTCTTTTTTTTATCTGCTTAACGTCTCTCTAACAGCGAGGTCTTTAGAGACGGGAAAGGATGGGGTGCAAGGAATGGGAAGGAATTCGGCCATGGCCTTTTGAAGGAAGCATCCCGACATTTGCCTGGAGTCATTTGGGAAACCATGGAAAACCCAAATCTGGATGCCCGGATTGGTCTTCTTCGGCAGTGGTATAAAAGTTTATCTCAGCCATTCATAAGGTATCTTTCCTGATGCATTCAGCCAGATCTAAACTCTACTGTTCGACTGCGCACTCTCAATTTGAACATTTGTTGAATTTACCGCCGAGATATATTGTCCATTGAAATTTATCAGTGAAGAAGATGGTCTTTAGGAATGCATGATGTGTTTTTAACTGTCAGAAGACTTCAGAAACATTATAGCACCTGGCGGTGTATGAAACAAAACTATTCACAGTTTGCAGATGGAATTCTTCGGAATTGTGTTGTTACGTACGGCGCAATTCACAGAGGTTTCTCGGTGCGGAAGTACTCGTAATTTACAAGCACAGGTACTATGTTACCTTCAAACGTTCCAGAGGGCCGTTCGTTTCATTAATTGATCCTAAATCGTTATTTAACGTAATTTTAAAATTACCGTACTCTACATACTAACTTAAATATGATAGACCGCAAAGTGAATAAAATTATGTTTTTATCCTAGAATATAATATGCTGCACCGTATTGTATTTTATAAGTTACTTTATTAATACGAATGATAGTATAATAAGAGATTGAAGTGAAAAATGAACGTCATAGGGTGGTATATTAGTACTATTCCTGTTTATTTTTTAAATGAATGATGATTGTGTAGGTTCTTTTTTTATTTGGGTTCCATGGCTTTTCGACGTCGATGTCATTAGAAATAGGATGAGGGGCGAGCAACGGGATGGAATTTGGTCATTGCCTTTTGCAGGAAGCATCCCGCCATTGGCTTGGAGTGACTTCCGAAAACCATGGGAAATCGAAATCTAGAGGCTGGACGGGGATTCGATCCTTCATCCACCAGGCTTGATGACAGTGTTGGTGGCTTAGTAAGAAGTCAGGTCGCTTGCTGAAGCCACAATCTCATACGATACGATTACAACGGGAGATTACTGTGAACAGTGTTCTGGACAGAATATCTGCTAGGGTCGATCAACATGGAATGAAGGTAAATGCCACATAGGTACACAGATAAAAAAAACCTAAACGTTGATTATGACTATGGAGTTGAAAAGGAATTTCTTATTGAATAATTGAAGTTCAAACATCTCCGTATAACATTTGATACTAAACTCAGATGGGCAGGATACATTTTTGTAGGGAGAAGTTTCAAAGTACTTCATTTACTAGAGATGTTGATGAGAGGATGTATCAGAGAAGTAAGGGATACAAAACATTAGTCAGACTATTCCCACACTTTGTGTATCAAATATGGAAGTTGCTAGACATGTCTCTGGAAATAACTGCAGAACTCAATAACTGAAATGATAAAAGAGCTGGACGAGGGTCATTGAATGACAGAAGGAGGATGTCAACAGTGCTAGGAATGCACGAGATTCGCAAGGATATTTATTAATAGAAGGACAAGGAGTAGTACAGGGAAGGGTAGTGATGACCATGACCACAAGCAGACAATTTGTTTGAGGCATGAGGCAGCGGGAAAATTTTCCTTTTTTAGGCAAGAGTGTCACGGATTTGAACAAAATGTAAAGGAAATTGATAAGAAGAAATTACGAGAAATACTGAAATGTCTTAAAAATTAAAATCGGTAAAGGGGAAAAAGTGGTGATGTTGCAATTAATGAATTTTAAGGAAAAAAACCCAACAAAAAAAAAAAGTAGAAAATCATGAAACGGGAAAGCAGGGCAATTAATAAACGTAGATTTGCTACATCGGAATTAAATTAAATTAAATAATAAATAAATTCAAAAGAATTTCTGGCCTTGATGTGAGTTTATCTTGAAGAAAAAAGTGTTTTCGGATTACTTTGAGTCGTTCGGTTTCCATCTACTTTAATGGTACGTAAGTCAAAGGCCCTCGTTTCTTGTTTATCTCAAGACGTTTTTAATGTTGCACTTATAGTTTGCGTATTATTACTCGTGCAGCGGAGGTATACGTCGGAGCTAAAACTTTATGTGTCATAACTTGCTTAGTGCAGAAGCTGTATAACGAGTGTTTCTGCAACCAAACTTTAAGGCAGATAGATTTTTAACTGCCTTAAGTAGTTATTGACGTAGAATTACACATATGCTATTGGTAGTAAGCATGATTCATTGATTCAGCTTTGCAGAAAATAAGGTTAGCAAGATATCGCATCTATTTAAGTCGACATTTCTTTCAATGGAATTATGTGAATCACGCTCAGATTAAGCATTTAACTATCACAACGCTTCTAATTTTATGCTGGCCTGGTTATATACTGAATGTATATTGTAAGAAAATTAGGTGTAACAACTTAAATGCGGCGCCATTACAATTTAAGTAATTCATATTTTAGTCAACTTTTAAACAGGAGTTGAGCTACGTTATTTGCCTTGTTTGCTTTGGTTCCTGACCCTTTCTTATTTACAGGTTTGAGAGCACTCTATGAAATATTCTGTGTCCTTCGTCGTATTTAGTAAAACTACTGACACGTGAGTGCACTGTTGGAGTATTATAACTCCACGGTTTGTTGAGCGTAATGTGATCCATAACAGCGAATACAGATTAATGCATTCTGCGTAACCTTACTCTATATTACAAAAAACTACCACACTAATGCGCAGCTTTTTCATCAAATTTATACCAAATTGGAATGATCAGTATGCTACGGAGAATTGCTGAGTGCAGAAAGTTTGTGTATGGCTTGGTATCTGAGAACTCAATGACAACGAAGTAACATACAGTTGCTTTGGCGAAGTATAATTGGAAATTCTTAGATTCTTGTAAATAAACATGGTCAGTTTTTTCCTTTTTCAGTTCCTAACTGCTTCAGGTAAAATAAACAAGATACTGTTGAGATGAAGGAGCAACAGACAGCTTCGTGTTGAGCTGACGTTCACCGTACGGGCAAATAATTTATCCTTTTTCATTTTAACCAAAAATATCAAGTTAAAACTTTGACGTGAATTTTTCACCTCGCTTCTTAACGTATGGACATTTTTGGCCAGCCCATTTTGGAGAGTAGGTTTTAGTTAACGGGGCATAAATAATCATTTCCAATAAATTCTCAGCTCCAACTATCATCCAGTAAATGGTTATCTAATGAAAGCTATGATATCCGTGTTCAGCTCTCGCAACAAAAACACACGAGGGTTTCCCCACGTCTTTTACTACCACTACGGCCATCATATGGAGGAAGATAAGAATACTTCACCATACTTCAAACGGTTATCTGTGTTTTCATGGCGGGACGTAGCATAAAAAGTGTAGGGTTTGCTATTCATTTTAAATAACGGATAAACGAGAATGGGATGTCACAATAAGCTCATTTCAATTAACTGGAAATTTTTTCAAGATGTGGTACGAATATGTTTCGATCAAAAGCTTTGGTTAATTAGCTGAAATTAGGAGATAAGTAATTAGCCACCAGCTGGCAATGACCTTGATGCACTCTCGCTCTTGAAGTTGGCAGAATTTTCTCGCAAATTGATTACACAACAAGTTCCTCAGCTGAGTTGTAAATCTGTTAAATTGTGGGTAGGTCTTCCTCTTGTGCAACGGAGAACTCGCAGACTCAGGGTCGCTCTCTCTACTGAAGACGGGGACAGGTAACTCCACCTACAGGTAACCACGAAGCTTCCGGGTTGAAGATAAATTCTAGCTGAACCATAATTAGAAAATCCAGGCATGAGACGATGTGTGTCTCAGAACTAAACCAACGAATCTAACAGTTCTTAGCGTCTACGAGAACGACGACACAGTCGAGAAATCGTTTAAAGACGATAATTGGATTAGCCAGCTTTTTTAGCACCAAGTTATACAAGAAATGTTGATTCATGTGCAGTGAACTTATATATAATATTCGCAAATAGGAGATTAGGTGCCACCAATAATGACCTAAATTCATGTGTTGTAGAAAATAGCAATAGTTTTTGCAAATTTACTTTTTTTAGAATAACTCCTACTGTTAATGTTTCCATTTCGAATATGGCGTCCAAGTGATGTTAAATCATCAAAAATGTATCCTTTTATTTTCTATCTGGGCTGTTCAAAAAACTGCTGAACAGATAGAACTTCAAACATTAATGAAGATTGAAGATTACTGTAAATTGCCGAGAGATGCTAGTATTGTTTCTGGAGGAAGATACTATTCTTACAGTCAAGTTGAAGTTGATGTTTCACTCTATTTACGGTGTGTTAAGGTCAAAAGTATTTAATGTCGTCAAAAACCTGTTAATGTAAATCAACTGGTTTTAGTGCAGTATCTTTTCTCTCAGCAAACTAAACATGCAGTCTTCTTCATGTCTCATACACTTTACTTTGATCCCAATCATACATCTGCTTCGCACAAATTTCTGTTATCTGTCTGAGTGTTTGACAATTAAAAAAAAAAGATCAGTCTCATGGAGACTTTAGTGCTGTAATATTACTACCCGAATCGCAGATTCTGTCATGAAAGGTACTGCAACTAATCCAGTTTTCACTGCTAGTCTCTCGTTGTTATCTCTGCATCACTGCATATCTTGATTGGTGTTAAAATTCCTCTACCAATATATTTAATATCAGCAGAAATTGTGAAATACTGAGTCATCCTTTATAAATGGTGACTGCATTTGACAGTGTTCACCGCCGATTCACACCTCTTTGCCGCTCATTCCTACGTTTTAATGTGGTATGCAGATCACGAAGAATTCTGATGGATGAACGTAGCAAAAGTGGTATAGTTTCTGCCGCTAGGTGACTTTTCGAAGCAACTATCTTAACCACTGACTAAACATTGATGACCAGCAACTACACTTCAGAGCGCTTGTCTTGCAAGATTCTGTACTTTACAGCCTTCTCTAGAGTAACAATTCTTATGTTTTGGAATTTAGGGCATAACGTTTCTTTTAATATAAAATTCAATAATTTTTTGATGTTCGACAATGTTAGAAGTTTTTTTCATTTTAAAAATATCAACAAAAGCTGTAAACATATACTTAGATTTAATTTTAATCGTTAAATCATAATTGTTTGTCTGTCTGCTCTGCTTTACCAAAAAAAAAAATTGTTCTCCATCAATTTCTTGCAGCATCTTTTCATTCTTTTGGATTGTACCTTAACCAATAATGTGAAGTATCTGACCGTACGATACCTTTCCTATTTGTCAGCTATTTCGTTCATCTACAGAGTGCATATCACGCTTTTACTATAGCAGTTTGAATAATCTGTAATATATTCTCCTGGAGATTGTCGATATTCAGAAGAAGTCTCATCTAACTATACTGCTTACTTTCTCAATTTTTTTTTCAAATTCCGACCTTAAAACTGGATATTATATGAAGTAAAAATCTTTATATTGTTGGGGTACAATTCTTGTCTCTTCCCGGTAATTCCCAGATATTGCAGGAAAATGATAGGCCAGATGATGTGACTGCCGAGGATTGTTCCCTCGAGGCGCTCTTCTGCTTCCAACTGCTGGCGCTGTTCGGCTGTTATAGGTTCCACCATACACACTGCGCCTTTCTTTTCGGTTGAAAATTGGGAGTGGTGACAAGATCCAACAAAATGTGGATTTCCCGCTAAAAGCACAACCGGGAGAGTTTTTTGCTTTGTTTTGGAGCAAAAAATTTGTGCTAGATTGTGAGAAATATAGCGGAGAGAAGGTTGACTATGCATAAAAATGATTGAATTATTTTCTTTTTAAAATATTTGTACATATTTGTCACTTGGCTAATTCTTATATATCTCCGATATGACCTTTCTTAGATGCAGAGCGAATACCGATTATTGAAGGTGGTTTGCCTTGACGTGATTTTTAAGGTGATAAAAAAAGGAAATTGCAGCTTTGTTGGTAGACTGCACAGTCCTTGGACCAGCGTGACTTGCGGAGTCTCAATACCGCTTCCGTCCCCGAACAGTTTATAAACAGAACTCCAGAAAACGAGTTTGACTTCAAGAATGTTACTGATGTAAGAAGCCGGAGACAGGTGCGGACAGGTAAAACACATGGTGATATAGGCTGAACGGTAGTCAGAAATCTCATTCTGAGTATCCAATCTACGCCTTACACATATTTCTGAGACAGAACAGCAACGTATGACACAAACTAATCACCTTTTACTAGGCAATTGATTTAAGTTATTCTGGCGTATCGGTACAAAGATTTCTTATTAGTGTGGCCATTACTATGCTTAACTTAGAAGAAGTTACTGTATCTAATAGTTCTTATTGCTTAAGGCATATACAATGTGCCCTAAACGCTAATAAATATTAGGAGTGGAAATCCTTTAGTTTCTTCCGAGAGAGGTATAAAGATACGCCAGTAACAATTTTAAAGTTCACCTATCCACTTTTTATGATTTTCTGTACTTCCAAAAAAACTTTCTTGCAACATTTTAACCAAATAACGCGGTGTGATCATCTTTTTATTATTAATAATTTTAATTGCGATGGAGCCAACTCTCCGGTGGCAATCCTCTAGTCATCTAACGACCTCTTTTATTTTATTTTTATTCAAAATTATCTTTTATAATTGGAGTGTTAAAATCATCTCCCATTTTCTTTTCGAATTTACATATTTTGATTTTAAATTTCTTAAGCGTTTTTGGTAAATTATTCATCACTTGGTAATTTGTTCCAATCGCTGCTGGGCCTGGCAAAAATACCCTTTTATAGTATTCTGTTTCGAATTTGTTATAGTCCATAGGGAATCCTTTATTTGGAAGTTTCTAATGTCTTCTTTCTTCAATGACTTATATTCAGTAAAACAAAGCGAAAACTATAAAAACGTTTGGGCTATACATCCTGGATATTATCGCTATATTTCGGGATTTTTCTAGATTACTCGCAGGAATCCAGTAAGCAATTTAAAAAGAAAAGAATGCTTTCTAGAATAATCTATAAAGAAGATGTGAAATCATTATAATAACCGTATCTATAAAGTGAAAGGGCACCGAAGATAAACGCACACAAAAAACAAAACAAATGTTCTTGGGTATTCTTTCGAATTGCTAGTGTCGCACTGACTTTCTTATTCTGCGCAGTTGCTCTTTTGTTTATGTATGGTAGAGAAGACACAGGAAATGGTGTCTTAGAATATAATTCCTTAAATTAAGGTTGATATCTTATGTTTTCAATTTTTTTTTCTCATTGAATGTATGATAAAAAATTTAAAAAAGTGAAATCTGTCTTATATTGAAGGTAATTGTTGGTTTGCTCCCAGTATTTATTTTTACGTAAAAAAAAAACAAAAACAAACACACACATTTCTTGACGCAAATTTTTAAAGGGTTTTCGGCTCCTTTTCGTGCAGCTTCTTCAGTAAATTGTTTTACTGTAACTGAAGAAAATGTTATTGAAATGGTACCCTCTATCATCAAATTATGTAAGCTTTGTACCATTATTTACCTTCTGTGGTATGTATTATTTTACCGACGAACCGGAAGATTATCAAACCATTTGGCGAGAAGTTTATAACAAACACGCAATCCTGCCGTAAACAGGATGTTGGGGGCTCCTCTGCAGCGGATGTTGAGTCATGTAGTACAGGTGTTACATGTAACGTAGTACTAGGATAGGTTTCAAGTATCAACTCAGGTGGTATGTATCTTATCCCGGTCAGCAGAATTTGAGATACGGCACGACCTAACCACTGTGCTCTATCTCAATACTAGCGCAGAAAATATGTGTACTGGCTGGTGGGAAAACCATGTCAGGACTGTCTGGAGGAGCAAACAAGCGGTCTGGCGGAGTACATTATAATACCTACTGTTCAGTTTCACATGCTACAGATATACCCAGTCTGGCTGTATCTCGGAGTAAGAACGTAAATCAGATAAATGCGCATAAAAATTGTGACGAAAATTATTACTACGATAACCTTTTGCTCTTATCGTCATTACCCTTTCTGCGTTCCATTCTGCGAGTAATAACAGAAAAAGTTAACGATTCGGGTTTTATGCTATATAGATTTCAGCATTGGAGTCTATTACAAAGAATTTTGTATAGTTGTAAAGCTATGGCCTTGCATTCGGGAGGACGCGACTTCAAATTCCCTTTAGGCCATCCAGATTTCGGTGAATGCTGGGGTGGTTCCTTCAAAAGCCGTGACCGAATTCCTTCCCGTTACCTCTCCTACCCATCTCCATCTTTTCCGCATCTAACGACGTCGAAGGCAGAGATAATGTGGTGATCCGTAGTATAGACTAGTGCGGCACTGACAACAGTTTACAAATGAATAAGCTGTTTTTTTACAAAATTATTGCAAATAAATGTCACCACGTTAGGCGGCACAACGACGTAGTAAATAAACTGTTATTTGAATCCAATTTTCGGAAAGGTTTACTCTTTTTTCCTTATTAATCCACGAGAGGATTTTTCGCTAGCAAGTGATCCCAGATACCCTTTATGTCTGGAGCGATTACTGGTAAATGTGGTAAATCCTAGTCTGCATGGCCGTGTATGAAGTCGAACCTCAATCCTACTAATGTTACTACTCATCCACCACCGTCGTTTTGAAAACACTTCGGACGAGAAGTAGTACGGTAACGGGATAATTACATACTTTCGATCTTAACAACTAACTCTCGTCGAGCTCTTAATACTCGGCTCTATTCACCTGAAGCTCCAGAACTGCCGACAGGTAAATCTATTCCGCCACTAATTACTCCCCGATTCCTTTTTATTTAACAGCTTTCAGTGTATTAGTCTGAATTTGAAACCTTAAGATTCTTTGCCCAAACTTTCTCGCAGGGAAAATCTATCAAAAGCTTGGGCAAATTGACACTGGCTGTAGATACCATAATTTGGGTAAAAGTAAACCAATCTTCATAAATTTTCACGTACAGAAATTTGTTCTACATTGTGGCATATTACATTATGAGCATGTTGGAGATTTAAATTTTTGATTTCGTACAAGCAATTTTAATTACTTCGCTACAATTTCGGTTAAAATTCACATAATTGTAAAACAAATGCTTCTTGAAGAACATAATTAGATTGTTAAACACGATCATATCATACACATGTGAATCGTAATTACCAACGCAAACAGAGACTACAATCGGGAAATAGGGGCTTCCATTTTTAGCAGCCATTAGAAAAATATTTAGAACATACTTACATGTTACAGTAAAACATCACTTAAAGGGTACTAACACCAAACCATAAGTCCGAATTTCCGATGCGTTGCTGTTGTTTGTGGTAGTCATTAGGTGACTTTCCTTTGGCGACTTGCCCAATGGAGGCGCCAAGGGCGAACAGCGTCTCAGTGTTTATTTCACATGTGTAAGAGATGACGAAAGCGGCTCGTGACTGTACTTGTTAAGAAGTCAGTGTAAGTGACAGCCACCTCATACCACACCATACGTCGAGTGTTCCACTTCAGTAGTAACGCCCGCAATGCTGCTCCAAGCTTCTATGTTGACACCGGTACCAGACAACCATTAAATACTTAATTTAAAATTCTTTCTAAATCAGCAGTTCTAGTAAAACATACTTCAATAGGTCTGTTAATAACCGAGCGTGGTGGGTGAACAGTAACGCTATTGCCTCGCATTCGAAAGGACGCGGGTTCGAATCCCCATCCGGGCACCCAGATTTGGCTTTTCCATTGTTTCCCCGAACTACTCAAGGCGAATACCAGGATGCTTCCTCTAAAAGGACATGGCCAAATTCCGTCGGGTTGCTTGCCCCCTAACCTTCCTCCGCCTCTAATTACCCTGACGAGGCGTAAATCCATAAGCAAAATAAATAAATATTAATCGCTTCATCGTTACCATATATCTTGTGTCATATTTCTGTCCAAAGAAGTTACTTACAATCTAAGACGTGTACGTTTTTTCCCTCTACCGAGGGTGGTGGGTGAGCGGTTAACGCTCGGGCCTCGCATTCTGGGGACGCCCTACCGCGGCCGGTTCAAATCCCCGTCCGGGCATCCCGATTTGGGTTTTCCATGGTTTCCCCAAATCACTCCAGGTGAATGCCGGGATGGTTCCATCAAAAGGCCATGGTGAATTTCTTCCCTTCTCTTGTGCCCAATCCAATCCCACCTCTAATTACCTAGACGTAAAGCCATAAGTAAAAAAAAAGTTTTCCCTCGACGTACGTTTTTTCTATATACTATATATTTACACTACTACTGGGGAGCCTGTTATGTCTATATAGAGATAGACTGTCACTAATTTTTTTCCCGAATTCTTTCAAGTCTTGCAATTTCTTCATAAATTTTAATCCGAGACTTTTTATGGAAACCTGTCATTATGGGATCTTTCAGACTATTGCTCGTGTAGTCCCGTTAAATCTGCGTGACCTCATACCACTTTCTTTTAGTTTCAAACTACTTTATAATCATTAACTTTGATGCAAGTAGCTTCCTAAAATCTATTTGAAGTTCGTTTGCGCTAAGATGTCGGAAGTCGTGGTAAAACTAGGATGCAATAGCTTTTTTCTCTCCACGTTAGAGATTGACAACAGTGGAGACAACGGAAGGGAAGCTAAACCGGCCATAGCTTTTTAAAGGAATTTTCCCAGCATTTTCCTTCTGTGATTTCGGGAAACGATGGAAAACCGAAATATGAATGATCAGACGGAGACTTGAATCTGCGTCCTCCTGAATTTTAGTGTTACCTCTAACCCCCAGGCTCGGAGATGCAATTGTGAAGACGTCCCGCGCTTTGCTTTAATGTGGTATAAATAGACAGACGCTGTCAGTTGGACTCATGAGTGTTATATGGAATTATACTAACACTAGCCTCAAAGCCCATACAAAATGATGGGTCTAACAGAGTGTCCTGACAATTCATTTCTTTGCAGTTGATACCTAGATAGAATTGTTATAAAATAAAGCTTAATGTAATTCCTCGTCTCTTGTGCTGTAGCAAAAAGTTGGTCCAGGTTGCATTTCAGCCCAACCACAAATTCCGCTGATAGTGCCGCTAGAAAATCGAACCTACAATCGCACGCTAATAGTTATAGCTATTGAGCGAGAATTAATCGAGTTTGATCGCGGAGTGATAGTGGGGTTCCCTCTCATAGGGAACAGAATTTCGGAAATCGTTACAATATTCCTCTCTAAACAATGCCTCGTACTGTATGTATCGAAAATATGGTGGACGGTATAATCTCCCAACCGTTACAACTCAGCTGCCGGACTCATCTGCCGAGTGGTCGAGACCTGTCTCAGATAGCAATATACGAACAACAGTGAATTAATATACTGTCACGGTGAATGAGGGACCCACCGGAGACGGGCGAGTCCGGTTTGTGAAGCCGACCCTGGAATCTTTATTCACAGGGCTGCATTCCCGTAATCGACCGTACATGACTGGAAATAGTTTGGTCGCACGATTCACTTTTCCAAGTGATATGCGCTATTAGGATGTGGGGTGTTTTTTCGTGGCTTGGATTGAGTTCCTTGGCCAAACTCTGATAATGATAGGAAGTTTCTAATGAAATTCGCGATGTCACTGGGTCCTGATTGTGAGTGATTGATTGGAGGTGTATTCTGGACAATTCCAGTACACAATATGGTCAGCTAGATAGTCAAACATGTACCTGTGGAATATGATAGAACCGCTCGAGTACAAAGCCTAGCACCTGCCACAAACACATACCTTGTTTCTATTGGGAGCCTCGGTCTACTAGTTGGTTCCATATCATCGAGTTTCTACAATTCGCCGAAATAAAGGTATCTCATACAGCATTAAGAGGGTGCTATTGGCATATCATTGTTCGACATTACGTACTTATGTACCAAGAGTTACGTTTATTTCTCTAGTTGTTCAGCTGCTAATTTTCTTTTAATTTGTGTTTATTTAGTTGATTTTGTTTCGTCGTTTTAATTTAACATCTTCTTTTGTGATCTCTCCCATCTGTTTCGTAACAACGGCCACAGACTGGATGGTGTTCAATCACGCCCTTCAGAGCACTCAACTAAGCCCAGTCATTTATTGCCCAAACTCGTTGTGGTACAATATGACGCTGTGTAGCACTGTCTGTGCCATGACTGTCTAATCCCCAGGCCTCGAGGATGAGTTCCTACACTAGTTCCTGTTTCCCCCGGGTTCATGGGACCCAAAAACGGGGGACGTCTTCGTATATTGTTCCTTCACGTAATGCAATCCTACTGATTTTCATTCTGTTCCATTGTTCTTTAGTTGATACTTGTTTGGTTCTACAGGTACAGCTTCTGCGAATGTCTGTTACAATTGATGTACATCTTATTAGCCTTTGGCGTATGTTCCTTCGTTGTGGTGTTCAGTTGCGTTTGCTATTTCTTCACCGTCAAACTAGAGTCTGTGTGGAAATAAGTTTCTAATACTCCCATATCATTCTTGTACGATTCAGTTTCTGCTGGAGCCAACGGGTTTTTCATTAAATCTAACAGTGAAATCTCGGTGTCATTCATTTCTCGTACGAATAAAACTTAATTCGCTAAAACATTTTCTTCTATCCCGCTACCATCACTAGTTTCCAGTCTCCCATCAGCATTTGATTTTCGTTATTTAAATACCTAGTAAACTCTTGAACTTAACAAAACTTATTATATTGTTTACTATCCCAGTTTTAGCTACATAAAACGATCCACATTTGAAGATCGTCGGACCTAACGACGCTAGTAAGAATGAATTCAAATGGGAGAGAAATTTTTCCTATGGTTTTGTTTCTACTATTAAGTGATTTTATTTACGCAGCGTTATCGTTAAGCTGCAGCTATCGTGATGGAGTTATTAGACAACAGCGATGTAGTCTTATGTGCATTGTTTTTAGAATTACTGCTACTTTGGTCAATTTATTTTGCTTCCATAGGTGCCAGAACACCTTATTAGTGATGTAAATATAGTTAGGTTTCCACACGTGTAATGTTATAGCGCCCACAAAGACGATATGAAACGAAGGCTATTTTTCGTAGTAAATGCTGATGGTACATTTTTTTTGTTTTTTCTTGTTTTTGCTTGATTCTTTATGCGTCGTTGACGTCGAGGTCTTTAGAGGCGGGAACAGATTGGGGAGGGGGGAGTAAGGAATTGGAAGGAATTCGGCCATGGCCTTTTGAAGGACCCCGGCATTCGACTGGAGTGATTTGGGGAAACCATGGAAATCCCAAATCTGAATGCCCCGAAGGGGATTCGAACCCACGTCCTTCGAATTCGAGGCCACAACGTTACTGCTGACCCAACACACTCTGTCTGATTATACACTGTATGATAACGTATTGAAGAGTGAAGAAAGCGCGTTCTTCTTCAATCGGCCTCGATCAGCCACGGATCTCAATTCGGTGAAGATGTAGGCTTTTGTTGCAAACGGATAACCATGACTGAAGTTTGTTTGGCTGTGGAAGAGTGTGAAAATTGTTCACGTGCTTTATTTTCAGAAGCAAAGCGGATGTGAGTTCTTTTCAATTAGAGTCAACTCTGTTGCAACAGTACGAAAAGAATAAAGTTGTGTGAGCCTCTTGCTGAGCAATTTTATGTGTTAGCCCTAATAAACATACTTCAAAATCTTTGCTTCTTGAAATCAAGAGACGCACCTCAGTACACCAGGTAAAACGCCACACGGTTCTCTAAATGCTCGATGTTTTTCGCTTCCACGCCGTGTAATTAGATAGTACATAGTTAAGAATGGCAGTACAAATAATATCCTTAAATTTTTGCAATGAGCCAGTAAAAAATATTCTAAGCAACAGTTAATTTAATTACTTTTTAAAATATTTCGCGATACTCTGAGGATTAGAACAATGAATGATGCTCAAGAAAAAGGCGACATATGCATATCTTTTGCCTCTATCCAGTAATAGCAGGTAATTGAATATGCATTTCGTCGGTTTGTTGTGTTGTGTGGATCGTATGTCTTTGGTTTGTTTAGAGTGTTGTGTGGGTGTTGCAGGGCGCCATGGAGCGTCTGTTGCTGATGGCGCTGGTCGTACTGGCGGCGCCAGGCGGGGCGCTGGCTGCCAAGGTGGAGAGGGTGCGCGCCGTAGACTGCTACTCAGACACCAGCGATGGAGACTCCATATACAACTACACCGCCACAGACATCTGGAACGACCGCGAGATCGACCTCGCCAAGTACCGGGGAAAGGTACGATACTCTGTCATTACTGCCAACCTGCTACCGCAACATCCAAATTACATACTCTGTAAATATACGCATTCTAGCATTTTTTTTAGAAATTCAAAACAACGAAAGATTGCGTGGTACATTACTTCCTCGGGCTCTCCCCAAACTGTCTTATCAAATAGTATTCAGTTTTACCGAAATTTACCGAGAGTGGTGGTGTAACGGCTAGCGTTCTGGCCTCGCATTCGGCGGGACGGCGGTTCGTCCGGGTATCCAGATATGGGTTTTCCATCGTTTCCCAAATCACTTCAGGCAAATGCCGGGATGCTTTCTTCAAAAGGCCATGGCCGAATTCCTTCCCATTCCTTGCCCCCCCCCCCCCATCCTTTACCGTTTCTAAAGACCTCGCTGTTAGAGAGACGTTAAACAGATAAAAAAATTACCGAGATTTGATGTCGAAGCAGGAGTCATGTGTGTTTTAAAAGTCACATAAAATATCACCCATTACAACAGCCAAATCACTTCCCCCCTCCTCCACCCCCCATTCCAGATTTTGCTGTCACTGAAACTCGTTTAAATGTACGAGAAAGTCCTAGAAAGTTCTGTCTGGAATTTTCCTTAGCAAGGTTTTCTTTTAGTGACTAGTTTTGTGATGATTAAAAACAGGTATAGTTACTTACCGGGAGTTAAACATCATAAGCAATTATTTCTTGGTACGGTCAAATTTCTACCCTTCGCATACGAGAATGGTTCGCAACTGTGTGGGAACAAGTACGATTTAATGGTATAAAAAAAATTAATTTAAAATACCAATCCTTTAGAGTAGAATGGAAAAAGAAATCCATCCTTCATTAACGGCATTTATAATGTCCACATTTTTTGTTTTTCTCCTGTCTGTAGATATCGGAGGCAGTGGAAACATCTGAGTAATATCCTTATTAACCTGGGAACGTTGTTACAACTGATGTTTAAATATTCCCTGAAATAAATGTTGCGCATGGAGTACAGGGAACCTATAGAGAAGGCATGTCTAGTTTCTTATTTTCAGTAACTTCTTGTGGTATATTGGATTTTGTCGTTGGCAATTGCCTACGATTTGTCAAATACCTGTTCCCTCTTAACTTGTTATTTTTTTAAAAAAAATACTTTTCATAATTTTAACATTTAATATTTTCATTACTTTATTTGACTGAAAGGAAGTGTGTGCGAAATGATATTCGGTCATTCACCACTAAGAAAGCCATAACCTGACATATTTATTACGGTAAATTAAGTTTATAAGCCTATAGACGTCAGTGTATTTATAATTACTTTAATGGTTAAATAATCAAGGATTTCACTAAATCAACACCGAGTCTTACAACGTTAATAATAAACAACCAATAATGAAAAGTTAATTAGTAAATTGACATTCAAAGCTAACACGAAAACCTAATACTTTATACATTTTTCAGATACAGTTTTAACGTTACAGAAACAAATATCTTCATTTTAATATAATGTTGGTGCCATTAAGTCTGTGATTTAAACACAACACTAGTTTCTGATCGGTAGGAAAATTAGATAGAGCCTTTCCGTACCACCAGGTTGCTCACGGCTATTAACACAGCTTAGAATGTTCGTCGGACAGTGATTTTCTTATCAGGCAAATTTTCTGCCCAGAGCCGTTAAATGGGCGAGGAACGAGCAGGCTGAGTTATTTTGATTGGCAGAATATCGTTTCTGTAGCGGCGACAGGTTTCTGTGCCTATGCTCACAGACAGCGACGGTGTTGCGTCTGTACGTGGGGAAGCACGCACCTGCTCCAGTCAGAAGCAAGTCCAGAGATGGCTCAAACGATACTTCTCGGATAACTATGTCAGGTAACGCCTTGCTACTCGCCTGCGTGTGGGAAGTTCGGTGGTGTTCACACCTGAGTACTACCAAACTGACGTGCGACTTCTCCCTCAGCAAGTCCCTGGGAAGACGTTCGTTTCTCATGATGTTGCCTCGGAGTTCCCTCCAACTTTCTCGTACGCTAATCCGTGGTTCCGTAAGACATGTAGAAACAGAATCTACCAAACAGCTAGTTACGCTGATTGGACATTTACTTAGGGAATCGTCAATCACGAGATTCATACAGAGTTGAGATAGCTGCTTCTACTCGGAAACGATCGTATGCCCCCAGTTTTGACTTCGACTACCAAAATTTCCATTCGAGAGCGGAAATTTCTCAACCGACGCCAACAACAGATTGCCAGCCAAATTGCAAACTTGACTTGCAGGTCCTTACGGAAAACATGGACAAACCCGCACACGGTGTAGCGATAAGCCGCTGTCTCCTCATTCCACCGTCGTGACAAATGCCGTATTCACCCAGCTTCAGGTATCTGGAGATCCCGTTAGATGTGGCCGCCCTTGGACCCCACAAATCTGCTGGACTACCCCTCACTTTCTTACACAAATATTACAATCCTTTAAATACTAATTACTAATATTAAACATTGTACGAGTCGACTGACAAAGCAGTTACATTATTAAAATCGTTAACTTCCCTCTAATAGGAAACATCTCGTTGATGATTATTACAGGTCCTACGTTCGCCAGTTAACCTCATTCATAAGTTAAAACTTTGTGGAGCGGACTTGGTTCCAATTATCAGTGTTATTGGATTGTGAAATACGAATAATAGAAAATGTAGTCAAGAGGATGAGTGGTCGTCCCCCTTCCCATAGCAATTTTAGCTGCTTTTTTTGCATTAACTATAGAGCAGGTACCTGAAACTTGCGTATGTCCAGTGCAAGCCGATTTTTTACTTGTCGTTATGTTTTTTTTTTTTGTCGACAGGTGGTGCTGATCGTTAACGTTGCGACCTTCTGAGGTTTCACTCCCCATTATCATGGACTGAATGCACTACAATCCAATATGGGGGGTGAACTAGCCGTGCTTGGCTTTCCTTGTAATCAGTTTGGCTTGGTAAGTACCTTTCATCATAATTTATTTTTCTTCAGAGATCTAAAAAGTACGTTAAAGTATCGTGCTCAGTGTGAACTACAAATACACTTATTTCTGTTCTATGCTATACTAAACTTCAATATATCTAAAATCAGATTGCAACATAATAACTTACTTGAACATAAGTGAGTAAACTCCCCGGGGTGTCCACATTAGCACACCTTGCTGCTGCATGTCGAGAGGAACCGCGTTCTCCGTGCTCGGCTCAGAGGGCTGTGAAATCTAAACTTTGTCTCAATTGTCTGCGGTTCAGTCGTTCACGGGTAACTTCATCATGTTACAAATTTTTTGAACTTTTTAAAAGGATAATACTAGTTCAGCACAATCTCGGTTCCTCAAAAAATATTCAAAAATACTGCAGTCCTTCGCTAACGGTGTAGTTACTCTGTAGTTCATCAGGGAGGAGAAACTTATGAAAATTAATTCATTAAGTTATTCTTACAACGAAACGTCTGGAGATACTATCTTAAGCCTCTGTAAACATACAACTATCGCAGATTGAAGGTTTAATTGTTGTACTGTAATAATTTAATAGTTTTTCTGTACATACTATGTCGTCGGAAGATTTGTTACACGTTGACCAATCGTTACTTCATCACTGATCTGTTAAACTACACCATAACCGAGACAAACTGCAGTAACTTTTAATGAAATTGACTTTGTAAAATCGTTTCCGGAATTTTATTCACTATTTAGTGATCAGTGAATTTTCGTGAGATATTGCGGAACTTTAATTACTTCGTGGTTCAATTTGCAAATTATTTATCTTTAGGAGAACAATTATAAACCAAGCGACATAATAGAGAGAAAACCGGAATTAGCAGAGGGTTAGAACAGACTGATCACGCTTTAATTTGTAAGCAAATACAATCAGCGACTGAAACGAACCTGTTTGACTTGTTTGGAAAAGTTATCTTGCTATTTACTGCCACAATAAAAGGAACTAACTCCTTCTTGCTGTGATTTCTAAAAGGATTTACGTGTTACGTCGCTGCGCCAAACCGCCTTTTTGCGTAGCCTCTACATCCTCCTACCGATAATCCACTTGGCATTTCTCCTTTTTTTTCCAGCAAGAGCCTGGCGCCAACGGCACAGAAATATTGAACGGCATCACTCACGTGCGGCCCGGAGGCGGCTTCAGACCCAACTTCCAGATGTTCGCCAAGATCAACGTCAACGGGGACAACGAGCATCCGCTCTACACCTTCCTCAAGGTTACAAACTCACATCACTATACTTCATTTTTCTTTGATATGGATACTCCTTCAAATTTGATTCCATTCAGGGGGTAAGGGTACTCGCTAAAAATATTGGTCCACTAGTTCTGGTCACAGAAAAAAACAAAAACATGCACTGCTCTTGTTCAATAAACGCTGTTGCTATGATCTTCACTATACAGGTTTCAGATCGGATCTATCTATATACAATAATAATAATTCCGTGTGGTCGGAATGACCTGGTGACAGGGTTTCTATTGGCTGCGCATTCCGCCCCTGTCGTAGCCGGCTTAACCTAACCCGGCAATCCTACCGGGTACAGGGGACCTACGGTTTAACGTGGAATTCGAACCACGGAAGCGTTGTGGTGTACTTCACATTACACAGCAAGCCGTGCCAGAGGTGAGGGTCGGGTTAAGTGTCTATGAAAATCGCCGCCGAGACAGGGATTCGAACCGGGGACCTTGCAATCTCCAGTCAGACACCTTAACCACTGAGCTACCAGACCGCTACCTATATACAATGATAGGTATTTTTTTAAAATAACTAGTTGGAGGAATCACTTTCCAGGTTTTTTTTTATTTTTCAATCAACGGCTTCATCCAAAGATACTAATTGCGAACATAAACAAATGCTCCAGCGTTCTAACTTCCAATGAACTTGCAACTCCTTCAAAACTAAACTTATTAAAACTAAAACTTGTCTCTACCGTTCGCCTTATATCAATACAGAAATTTCCAGAATAGTATAGAGAAGGCCGCCCGATTTTTCTCAAACGGCAACAATGCAGCTAACAATCAAAATCACATTAAAACAATCAGAAATAATACAAAATCATTCAAAATCATCATGTAAGACACAAAAATGAAAATAAAGATATTTACCGGTATTTACACACAAAATTATCTCTACAAATCAGTCCAAACCGTCGCAAATTGTCCTCCATAAATACTTACAATTACGAAGTATTAATCAATGTTTCATACATAATACAGCTCTCGAACATATTACGTAGTATTTACATAGTTTCTTTCCATAAAGCAATGTTCATTTACACAAATTCACAATTAATTACAAAAAATATACAAAACCATATTTAATCATCATCTCACATAATTCTTAAAACACAATTTCATTAAAGGGCCGGGTCTGAGGGCCGTTATAACTTGCTTGCAAGTTTCAAATTGCAGGTTACATACACTAACTACCAAAATGAAGTTTCAGTGCTGTTTACTCCAGAGCTCGGCAAAGTGGATCAGAGCCACATTTCTAACTATTTTCTTTCAAGAGTAGGAAAATAAATAGTAACCGACAACCGGTTAGTATGTCAGCAGTGGAGGCACACGAAGGTAATGACTGAAGTCAAAGTCAGGCTAAAGCTCGAAAAATATTCCTTTCGACAAGTCTAACTCGTCATCGATGACAATATAATGAAAAAAGAAGCAAATTAAAAATATAATCGTAGGCTTCCGCGGCCAGAGTCAGTTGATTCTTGGCTGTCCTGGAAGAAGACGCCAGAATGAGGGTCGAAACGTCGGCTACAATGAACATGACGCGGCGTCACCCGGAAAGCCAAGATCAAATTAAAAATATTTATTAAAAGGATTTCAGAAAAAAAGGAGATAATAGAGCGACTACTATGTGAGTTTGTGCGAGAAAAGCAAAAATAATTTTTCTCCTTTCCTCTCGATGAGCCGTTAGAGCTTTCATGAACGCACTACAGTATAGCACTGGTACTGCTACTTAATTAGCACCACGCAGTCCTGTCACGTAGGTCGATATCTAAGGATACTCCGTAAAAATATTGGTTCACTAATACTGGTCACAGAAAAATGCCATACGTTGCTCTTGTTCTATAGATGTTGATGTGATCTTCGCTATAGAGCAGGGATGGCCAAACCGCGACCCGCAGTAGGTCAACATGCGGCCCGCCGAGCTGGTGGGCTATATCTATACACATGCCTGCAAGTTTCAAATTGCGGGTTACACTAACTACCAAAATGAAGTTTGGCACACTGATGCATACTGTTATGGAACTCTACAAATAAGCTTCATTGCAACCCTCAAACGCATACCAAAGTTAGCCACCAGACACTTATTAACTAGGACTTTGTCTCCCAAGAAAACGATGTGGGAAGCAAAGCAAGGTCACATTCGATTCAATGGACAAACTGCATGTCATCAGTTTTACTCTAGAGCTAAAGTTCAACAATCACAGTCCCACCAGTAATCCACGCACATAAATAATACCATGTTCGTTTATTATCATTCGCAGAACAGTATTTACCACTCGCCATATGACCCAACCACGCGGTAAGCCGTACATTCTCGGTTTAACGTCGATGCAAGCGGTTACCGAATACACTTTTTGTGACACTACTGGCGTCTTACATACGCAGGCGTACCCGACCGAGCGCTTTTTACCGTCAGCTCTCCACTCACTGATAAAATTGTAGCAAACCGTATGTATTTGTTGCAGGGCCCGATTCGAAGTACAGAAACGTTACTTACAAATTCATTTCATTATTCGCATTTGTTGAATAGACGTCAATTTGATTCGATAAACATAGGAATACGACGCATCATGCAGGAGTTGCAACGGTTCGCCCAGCGGCTGAATGAACAAGTTTTGAAACTAGTTGATGTCAGTGCGTGCGGTGTGATTGTGATATTAGGTATTATTCTCACGGTATTATGTTCAGCGCAGTAAATCAACTGTACATTTAGTATATTTCCGTGAGATGCATGTGTTAATTATTTTAAGTTTTATCCAAACGTAAGATTTACCTAAACTTACTTTACTAAATGAACAATTTACTTAAACTTTACAAAGTACTAATGAAGTAATCCCGCAAGCGAAGCGACTCGATGCGATATTTAATGCTAGTTTTCGATTATATCAAAAGTAACGAGTAACGTAATAATACTATAGAAGCTAGATAATAGATTGGTTTAGTAACGAACACATACGGGTATACAATTTGTTGTTACTTTTACAGCTCTACTCACTGCTGCCTGCCACCTTATTATTCATCGGTCTTCGATGTCTATATTTGCCAACTCACAGAGACACCTACAGGCCTACTGCAGCGTTGCAAGGGGGCCAATGATGATAAAATAACCAGGTGTCCAGCATAAAATTTCAACTCCGTATCTAATGTTTAAATCCAATTATAACACTTGAATCAAAATTCAAGGATCAAAGAATCTGTTAGGTACGTGCGCAGTGGATTGTACAAACTACGCAATCCCAGACAACAGCTGCCGTCAAGCTGCAACGATTTTGTATGTAAGAAGTTAGTGTAGAGTGACTGAGAAGTTATATTCGCTTCAAATTAAAATAAACAGACATCAGTGTCCACCTGTTGTGGTCTCCAAAAAGATAACTCGAAATGTTGGCGTCAGATACGGTTCGGAGTCTTCACAGCAATCCACCGACGCCCATATGAGTGAATTTAGTACTGTGTAAAAGCAACAGTGTCGCCGGAATAGCGGTTGTTTCATGTTTCCAGTTGATTGACGGATGTCAGGTTATCCAATCTTCGTAAACAGGTGTCAGATTATAGTCTACACTACCTGTGTAATTTTCGCGACAGACAAAGCAAAACGATAAAAATTTAACATTAATTTTGAGGAAAAATCTTTCTGTCGTTTCATAATGTCGCGTAATATGGCTAAAAAAATACAAATTAAAATCCAGGAATCATTGGATACGACTCATTCAGGACCTAAAAATACCCCGACAAGATGCGCTCGCAGAAAACGTGTTAATTTGTGCTTCAACTGCGCCAGGTCGAGCGAAGGTGACTCACGTAGCAGTAAATGTAGAGCCAAATGTCAGCGTTTGAAACTTTTCACGGGTGTTGGAAGCTAATTTCAAAATTGGCGCCGCATAGCACCCTACTATCAACACTGCAGGCATTAAGCACGATTTGAGAAAAGTGCTGACCATATGGGAGCTTCGTCTTCCAATTTTTACTGCAATCATACACTTCGAGATGATGTTTTCAATCGTAAAAATTGTATTGTCACACTATGTTAATCCAAACTGTAATGTGAAACAACCAATAGTTTAATAACTTACCAGTAGTAAATTTATTTCCTACAATATTAATAAGCACGAGTCATCGTATTTCTTGGATCGAGATAAATGGTTATTAGGTTTTGTTGAATTAATAAGACTTATAACCACTGAAAATTTACTAACGAATCTAATTTGAATTTAATAAGTCACGCATATGTTCTCTAAACCAACTCATATGAAGATGGAACAAATATATAATGACTAATTGAATATTCGGCAAGTACAGAGAGTGTTGAGAGTTTCCGGAGTCCTGAGTCTGTAGTCCGACATGAAGAGAGACACCCGCTAGTTCTCGAGTCAACATAGACCACCACACCTGCACATGCAGCCCCAACAGTCGTTCCAGTGCACGGAACACAAGTGAAGGTGTGGCCAACCCAAATGATCTTGTGGGCCACTTTGGAAACGCATAACTCAGCGGGCCGCATATAGACATTTTTTTTTAGTGAAAAATTGAAACATAATGAGTTATTATTATTGTGATTGCTATTATTTTTACATATAAACATAGATAATATAATAATAATGATACTAAACAAACATTTTAAATAAATATTTTACACAAAAAGATATATAAAAATATAAATTAAATAAATGTTGAAAATTTCGATGCACAAATAATGTATTTTTTTAATACACTGTTTTCCACTTCTTTGGCCATTATAAAATAAACATATTTTGTAAAATATGATGAATCTCGCGGCCCGGAAAAATATTCAAGGCATACGACCCGCAGCCCGCGAGTTGGCTACCCCTGCTCTAAATCTTCTCCACTCCGCCTTCAGAAGTCCCCAACGGCCTTTTACCGGCTAAAAACCCGCGCGCTTTTTCCTGCTCTAATCACCTTCTTGTCGACACTTCTTCTTGTTGGCTCGACTCAAAACGTTAGTATTCTTTATAATACCACACTGTAATAGGCTAAAGTTGTCTCCGTTAAGCTGTCATACACCTCGAATTCTTGGAAATGCTGTTCTCACTGAGGGACGTTAATCCAAGTCGGTTTCACGGATTATTCACATGAACCTGCGAATCGCTCAGTGATTTATTTATACGTTTAAATCCCACGATTTTACCTAAAACCGTCGCGACTCGCCGCTTAGTGTAGTTAATGTCGTTATAGGTAGAGCTCTAGAATCTCTCTCACTTACTGAGGGAATTGGTGGTTCTGACAAGACGAATGCAAGAGTGGCGGCGTTTTCTCTAAAAGCTGTTGAATCACCATAAGGAGTGACAGTAATGTCGCGATGTCGAATTCAAAAGGTGTCTCGTTCTGTAACCATCACAAGAGTTTTAACGAGGTAAAGTCTTCTTCCCGAGATTCCTGTCGTACAGGGAGGGGGGGGGGGGGGTAACGTGCATATAAATATCAGTAAAAATTTCTGAAATTTATTAACATGTATTCAATGTGGACAGCTGCAGTTGTTGGCAATACGTGGATCAATTTAACATTCTCTCCAAACGCTTTTTTACAGACTTCTCGAAAGGTATTTCATAAAGGTTTTCTAAATAGACTCCAAGCAGATTAAATTAGCTCAAGTCATATCCAGTTCGCGTTAACATGTGTCCAAGTAAAAACTAGCAGCTGTGGAGGGGTACAATGCGCACCTTTCTTTCTTTTTATCATTAGTAACTAAATCAGAGTTTTTACCAACTGCCCTTTGTTTTGGAAGTTAAATTACGCGAGTCAGAATCACATGAGGTATGTGGGATATCACTCCCTGACCTGCACTCCCAAGTTTCGCTCTGGTACTTCATGTTGTGTTTATTTATTATTTAATTACTAATATCATTCATCATGTCCTTGGTTAAATTATTACAGAATGTTTCAAATAAACAGTAGACCCAATAAATATTACTCTTCCAAAATTTATTCCTGAAGAACTGGAAGTATTACACATTGCTTTCAGAAAAGTGAATAAATGCATTAAGTGCTTTTCAGAAACGTTTCCACGTAAAACTAGTGAAATAGAAAGTGAGTTTTCATGTGTTTGTTCTTCTTATTATCTTATTTGTCTGAGATACTAAAATTTTGTAACCAACAACGTAGCATCATTCCGGAGATGGCAGACATGGAACTACAGGTGAACAAGCTTCTCAAAATCAACATGAATTAACCGAGCCTGATTGCACGATGTTAAAACAATAGAACGTAGAAGCTAAAAACAAGAAACAATATCATTCAAAAACTATGTGGTACCTCCTGGGGTGCATCGGCCTCCACTCTCCGCTCCTCTGCTCTGGGTCTTGTCTTTTCGGCTACTGAGTGCTCTGCCCCGGTCTGGTTGAATAGCCCGCACGTGAGAAATTGGACACCCAACTTAATAACGCTATGCGTATGATTGCAGACGTGATCAAGACAACTCCCACAAGATGGCTCTCGATACTGAGCCACACACCACCACCTAACCTGCGACGGATAAATGCTCTTACACGTGAGTACAAGAGAATAATAGACAACAGAAACTTACCGATCCACCAAGATATGAATGATGCCAACATCAACAGGCTTTGCTCTAGAAAACCGCCAATGAAATCGGCAAGGGATACATGAAGATTTTAACATCACCAAAGCTTGGATCCAGGAGTGGACTGTACACCAAAACAGCAGCTTACCTTGCATTACACAAAAGCCACCAGGTTTTGATTTACCTCGTAAAACTTGGTCCACACTCAACAGAATCAGAACTCGGCATGGCAGATGCGCACACTCCCTGTACAAGTGGGGCAAGCAACCATCCCCCTTATGCGAATGCGGAGAGATTCAGACTATTGGTCATATTATTGAACAATGTCCTATAAGATCTTACAGAGGTGATCCTGTGGGCTTCCTGGTGGCAACTCAGAAATCGATAAACTATATTAATAAGCTAGATATATGTCTTTAATCTTGTAAAGTTGCAGTGTATATATTTTAACAATTTTCATAAAAGTGTCTAAATTGCCATACGATAAATAAGTAAATAAGAGTATTAAAAACTGTAAGCCAATGATAAATTACAAACTCATTTTTCTGAACAGTTATAGTGGCCGACAGTAAACTTTCATAGAAGATTTTTTTTCGGAATTATCTTTTAATCATTGTGAACATTGAAAATCACGGTTCTCATTTCGCAATAACTACAGAGGCATTGGAGATGCTTTAAGGGGGGATACAATTTTAGGAATTAATGGAATTGCTCGAGCACTTTGTTGTAGAATACACATAGTGTTTAAAATCCTTTCGGCATTGTGTTAACTGTTAAATTTGTCCCACAGAAACGTTGTCCATCAACGAGGACCGGCTTCTCGGACAAGCATAGCCTGGACTACAACCGCTTCCTGGTGAACGACGTCCGCTGGAACTTCGAGAAGTTCTTGGTGTCCCGCGACGGGCAGCCCGTGAAGCGCTACGACGCCAGCACGGAGCCGCTTTCGTTCGCCACCGACGTGGCAGTACTGGCTAACTCAGGACCACAAATCACCCAGTGGCGCCGCCATTAGGCTACAGACAGTTTAACAAGATGACAGTGGTGTGAAATGGGTTTGTGTCGGGGGCTGCAGGTACTGTGACGTCGGAACAGCCTCAGGTGTGCAACCACTTCTTCCGGATGAAGGGTCGGCTGTAAACCACAGCATCGTGGGGAGCTGACTCTGATGCGGGCTTCTAGCTTGGGCCACTTGTGCATTCAACCCACAGCTCTGAGGTCCTCGAAGTGGTGGGAGTACACAGGATGAGGCTTACAATAATGGTTCATACGCACAACCTGCATGCCTCCTCCGTGACGGAGTAACTTTTATTGCTGTTATACTTACTGTT
This sequence comes from Vandiemenella viatica, assembly GCA_031002005.1. Lineage (NCBI taxonomy): Eukaryota > Metazoa > Arthropoda > Insecta > Orthoptera > Morabidae > Vandiemenella > Vandiemenella viatica. The sequence goes on along the minus strand of JARYHS010012856.1, from coordinate 59,574 downwards.
GTACATTTTTTCTTGTAACCTAATAAACTTACTCAAAAACCATGCTACTAACCTCATTGCTATACACGATTTTTCCTTCTAGAAAACGCACAAGATAATTTCGTAGCTAAGTTCGTTACTTTACACGTTTGTAAGGAAGGAGCAAAAAAAAACAAGCAGAGTCAAGTAATTTTCAGAAACCGTCTTACACAGAGCTAAAGGTAGCTCAAAAGAAAATGACTGGAACACGTGAAACAGAAATAGTCTGTCAATTCTAATCTACGATTAATAACATATTTTGTTTGCTGAAATTGTAAGAACGTTGACAAGTGGGTTCGTCTTCGATGTCCTCCTTAAGTTTTAACTTCAAGAACTGTGCAGAACACTGTATTAAACATTTCACTTCGTACTGATAGTCAAAAAACAAGTTTGGGATAGTATCCCTAATTCTACAACCTTTCACTTACAAGTTGGAAACTGATACGGCTTTCACCTTGAAATTAGACATTGGAGTTTGTAAACAACGGATAGGTTGGTAATTAAAAAACAAATAGGAATACTGTCAAATTCTGCCTAACGATAAATTGTGTTACCTGTACTGGAATATTTAATGTCATAGCAACAATAGTTCTGTTAAATGCAAAAAGATAACGTACAGCATAAACAATGGATCAGTCACTATTAGGGACATAGGCTTAAGAACGCAATGGAAAAAAGCGGAGGACATCCAGGGGAAACGTAATCTTTATAGCATGTTAAATTGTCTAATTGGATTTGAGAGTGACGATTGCTCAGGAAAGTTTCATCAGGAAGCAACCATACAAGAGTATTCTGCGAGTTCTGGGATTAGATAAATGGCTCCTGAGGAATACAAAATAATTGAGACGTAACGTGCAAACAGAGATGAATGACAGCGAATATAAATATATAAAAAAAATTAGCGCTTTGTTTATAAAATAAAATACGGAAATTTTGTTGAAATCGTAGGGGTTTATGCGTAAAAAATAATAACAATAATTCAAACTTAAGTAACTCTGCCCACCCTACAACTTAATTCTCAATATCCTTTACCGGATTCCACTAACCCTGATTTTCGATTGTGGAATTAAGCAAATTATAGAAATAACGGACAAGTATTATTTTAAACGCCTCGTTGGGAGTAATAAAATGGGAAGATGCCAAAATAAATGTTTTAAGGCCTTAAGGAGCGCCGTTTTTTAGATTATTTCGTTTAGTTGGATGTAAGGGCTTAGGAGAGGTTCCTTCATATGGTGCACCCCGTTTACGCGGACGAGGCTCTGGTGACTGAATAATTCGATAAGGAGTCACCTACTGCTTGCCAACGGCCTCCTGAAAGGAGGATAGAAGAGCGAGGAGCTGTCCATTGAACCCACTTGCCCTTGGGATTGGAAACGGATCCTGAAGGTGGATGAATCAGAAGTGATCAACGGCAGGGGTTGCAGAAGGCAACGGGAAGCACTGCATTAAGGACCCTCACGTTATAACGGGGAGGACATTTATTCCTCTCAAATTTTAGATAGAATGGTGGATTCTTCCTGGGTAAAATATTCCATAGTTAAAATAGCCCCCGAATCAGATCTCTGGGTGGGGATTGCTCAGGCACGAGTCATCAGAATAAACAAACATTCTAGGTATAGGAGCATGGAATCGCGGTCAGAGTACAGAGTACTGCCTACATCACGAGCAGTAGAAGCAGAGCTGGAAGACATCCTGCAACAGACGAAGATCTGGGCCAGGAGATGGCGTATGAAGTCAATCCTGCCAAGACCCAGGCTATCAAGATCGCCAGGAAGCACGGCTCGCGCAACAGAAATCTTTTTTTTTTCTTACGGCTTTACGTCTCGTCGACGGCTAAGGTCATTCCGGCAGGGTGGGACTGGGGACAAGGAATAGGAAGGAATTTGGCCATGGCCTTTTTGAAGGAAGCATCCCGGCATTCGTCTGGAGTGATTTGGGGAAACCATGAAAAACCAAAATCTGGATGCCCGGACGGGGATTCGAACCCGCGTCCTCCCGAATGCGAGGCCAGAACGTTAACCGTTCACCCATCACGCTCGGTGCAACAGAAATCAGCCGGAACCCCATCTGAAACTGCACGCAGAGGTCGTACCTTGGAAGACGACGCTAAAGTATCTCGGAGTCACCCTCGACTCAGCTTCTCTGGCAAGCTTACATCGACGACGTACGCAGGAGATCCAGCGCGAGACTAAACAGGACCAGCATGCTCTCACCGACACTAGGAATGAAGATCTACATTACTCCGGTCTGGCCCCTACTGGAGCACGTCTGCCCAGTATGGACATCTCAACCGTCTACAGGCAATAAAAAAAACAGAGCGCCCTGCACTTGCCGGGCCGCTTCCCAGCTGCGGCTCTGTATGAAGCTACAGGCATGCAAACAATTAAAAACAGCTTCCGGACGCTGGCAACAGAGTGCAGAGTCCTAACCCTGTGGTCATCGTGCTTGGTCGTCTCCGGTTGGCACAGGAGGCCACTAGCAATAGTCATGTAAATATACAAAACGCCAATAAAGAATACAAACCTGAAGTTAACTTAACACGAAGATGATGAACCAATAAAGAAAATATATGATGAAATTCAAGAATTAATCCAACATCTGAATAATCATGGGTGATTGGAATGCGATGGTTTGAGAAAATAAAGAGGGGAATACTGTAGGAAGTTTTGGTCTAGGAGAAAGAAATGAACGAGGAAGCAGGTTATTAGAAGTTTGTGAAAGATATAAGCTAGTAGTGGCAAACACACTGTTTAAGAACCATGCAAGAACGATATATACCTGGAAACGTCCTGGGGATACAGGCAAATATCAGCTAGATTATATCATGATCAAACAAAGATTCAGGAATCAAGTTTCAAACTGTAAAGCTAACCAGGAGCAGACATAGACTTTGACCACAATCTGATAGTTATGAAGTATAGGCTGAAATTTAAGAGAATAAAGAAGCAATATGAGCAGAACAACTGGAAGTTATAAAAATGAAACACTCTACCATCAGAGAAAAATTTGCAGATATGGAAGGTGTCGTCTAAGAAATTTAAAGGAGTTCAACTGAGAACGAATGGGATGTATTCAAGAGAGAAACAACCAAAGTTTGTAAATAAACAGTAGGCTTTAGGAAACAAGTCTTCCGGCAACCTTGGCTCAAAGAAGATATTTTTGAGTTCGTGGATCAGAAAAGAAGACATAAAAATGCTCAGGATGAAGCAGTACAGACATTTAAGACATCAGACAAAGAGAAAATGTAACAAAAGCAAAATAAAAATGTATGCAAGAAAAATTTCGTAAAAGTAGATGAGCCCTATTGGAAGATCACACAAAATTTTGCAAAAATGAAGAAAATATGTATAAACAGTAAAACTGCTGATGGGGAACCACTTTTAAACTCGGAAAACAGAGGAATACATTGAGACACTGTATGATGCTGATTTAAACGACAGCGCACTAGAAAAGGTGATGTCATCATTGATTACTTAGGATATCCTGTTTTAAGAATAGAAATTTGAGAGAACTTTGAAAGATATGAAATCAAATAATGCGGTTGGATTTTTTTAGATTCCTGCAGAACTTCTAAAACCGCTAGGAGAAGGAAACCAAAGATTATTCAAACTGATACAAAATAGGAGAGATTCCAACTGATTTTAATAAAACTATCGTTTTCACAATCCAACAAATATGAGAATTATAGTACAATAAATCTAACGCCACATGCATAAAAATTACTGACCACGATAATATACAGAAGAATAGAAGGTATAGTAGAAGATTTTTTTTTTTATCTGTTTAACGTCTCTCTAACAGCGAGGTCTTTAGAGGCGGGGAAAAAAACGGGAAGGAATTCGGCCATGGCCTTTTGAAGGAAGCACCCCGGCATTTGCCTGGAGTGATTTGGGAAACCATGGAAAACCCAAATCTGGATGCCCCGACGGGGATTCGAACCGCCGTCCTCCCGAAAGCGAGGCCAGAACGCTAGCCGTTACACCACCACTCTCGGTATAGTAGAAGGGATAATAGGCGAAAATCAGTTTGGTTTTAGGGTAAAATAGAAGCAATTCTGGCTTCAAGAAAAACAAAAATACTTTTATGGCATTTGTTGACTCAGAAAAACTTTTGATAATATTAAGTGGGACAAGTTGTTCAACATTTTAAAGAAGTCAGATGTAAAATATAGAGATAGAAGAATACTTTATAATCTATATAAGAATCAAGTGGCTATAATAAAAAAAATGATTAAAACGGTGTGAGACAATGTTGTAGTCTGTCTCTATTCATATTCAGTTTTAATGAAGAAAAAGCAATTAAATATTAAGTAAAAGAAAAATATGAATGTGACATAAGTGTTCAAGGAGGGAAAAATCAGTATGCTACGATTTTCTGAAGACATTATGCTGTTAGCAGAATAGGCTGAGGATATAGAGAAGTTACTGAATGTCAGGAATATAGTACTGAAGGAAGATTTTGGACTAAATACAAACCAAACGAGAAAAAAGTTAGGGGGCAAGGAACTGGAAGGAATTTTGCCATGGCATTTGAAAGAAGTATCCCGGCATTCGCCTGGAATGATTTGGGTAAATCATGGCAAATACACATCTGGATGACTGTACGTGAATTCGAACACGCGTCCTCCCGAATGCGATACGTAGTTCAGGTTCAAAGTTTAACCGTGGGTACAGGAAAAGCCAGCTAGGCAGCCCGCAAGAAATTCTATTGTCAGGTCATTGCGCCAGGTATTATTTTTAATTAGGGGATAAAACCAAGCTTGGAGTGTGAGTTGTAACTCTGTGGCCTTGCATTCGGGAAGACATGGATTCGAATTTCCCCAAATATCTCCAGGCAAATGCCGGGATGATTTCTTCAAAATGTCATGGACGAATTTCTTCCATATCCCCATCCTTTATCGGCTCTAATGACTTTCGACGTCGACGAGTCGAAAAGCCAGAAGCCACTGGAAAAACATTACGACTGATGGCAAAAACAAGAATCTTTTGTAAATAAAAAAAGGGTAGAAAATGTAGTCGTTTTTAAAAGACCAACATTTTGGAACCTATTATTGATAGTAGACGGTCATCGTTTTGAAGCTTTATGGAAGTGCTTGGACTCTGAGAAATGTAGAAAGAAAGAAAAAATTAGTGCTGTGGGAGAATGTTGAATATCAATTGGAATGGCAAAGCACGAAATGAATACGGTCTGAAGAAGCTAAACCAGGATGTAATTCAGAAAAAAATCTTACAAAAATACGAGATGTAATGATACTTTGTATAGTAAGAGCCACGGTTTTAGTTGATTTGCCAGCATTTAACGCTCGAGCATGGTATCCGTGAAGTTCGATCCGCGGTAAGGCCAGCTTGGTTTAGATTTTCTATTTATTTATTTTATCTGTCATATGGCTAAGCAACAAATACAACACATATAAATATATACAATGACAAGAACATTGGTAGCGTTCAAAAGTTGATGTCCAGTACTTCCAGATTTTTATGAAGGAACCTGTAGCTCCAAAAACATCTTCAAATGGTCCATCATACTTCCGTAGAGGGCATTCCCTGATAATATGCTCCACACTCTGGGTAGGAGTTCCGCAGTCACATGCAGGAGAATCCTGAAGACCCCACTTATACAACATGGCGTTGCATTTCGTATGGCCTGTTCTTAGGCGATTTAGTTTGACCCACTGGTCTCTATTTAGATGGAATCCTGGAAGTACAGTTGTGGGATCTTTAATATCTGGATGTTTTACAGATGCGGAGTTCCAGCTTTGTCGCCATTTTTCCATGACATCAAAGTCAAATACATCTTGCCATACCGGATTTCTGGATTTAAGACGAGTGGGGGGGTAAGTCATTTAGAACCTCGTGGATTGGGAGATCCTGTGGATGATCAGGATGGTGTAGTTTTATCCACTCACGTGCCGTTGCTTCTTGGCGTCTTATCTCTGGAGGCGGTATTTTGCTGATTAGGTGTAACCAGGGGACTGGGGTGGATTTTAGGGTGCCAGTTATATCCAGGATATCGCTGAAGAAGTTCTTGAGCCAAGTTCTTCCCTGCTTGGGGAGATATCTTATGAATTCTTGGAGAATGCCATCTAATCCTGCGGCCTTCCTCATTTTTAGCATTTTTATGGCTTTCTCACCTTCTTCATGATTAAATGGATTAGAAAGGGTAGGATTATTTCTAAGGATGTTATCCATATCAATCATCTCTCTCTCCATCTATTTCTTCGTGGAAGGATCTATTGGGACTTTGTCAGCTCTTGTTTTGATGTGGAATGCCATTTCAGTTGGTGTAATTCCTGGCTCCTCTTTGCACGTGTTTGAGGTTGCGCCCAGTTTTATAAGGAGAATCCATGCATTTCTACTGAAGCGAGTAAAACTCATTTGAGAAGTTAGCTCTTTCCATTTCTGTTTCCTCCCTTCATTCAGTTTTTCTAATATTATTTTTCCTGTTTCCGGGTCACCAGTTTTTTGATAATTTTCATATAAAGTTTGCGCAGATTTGTCCCAGCATGGAATGTATTGTTTCCTGTACCCTCGAGGGATGTTTCGTCTAGCTGCAGCAATAACAATACCTACAAATCTCTTGTAGTTTTTCGCTTTTGGAGGTATCCATCGCAGGTTACTATCTACCTCGGAGCTATAATGGTTCCAGTTTGCCCTCTTTAAATTCCACCTTGGTTTATGAATCGATCTAATAACAGGTATTGCGATACCAACACTGATTAGTGTGGGTCTTGTTGGCTTATCGGAAAATGATGTAGGACTTTCCTTTTGTGCTCTAAAAGTTTTCTTTCATCTGTGGAAACAAAAACCAGATCAGGATTGGTGTCAGATTGCCATCTAGCAGAATGGAATGTTTTCTTTTCTTTAGCTTCGTAGCTGAGATACAGATCTTGACTTACGCACCACACAGTGAGTTTCTCTCCGTTTTTATCAGTATTTGGGTAACCCCAGGATGTATGTCGGCTGTTAAAGTCTCCTACATATATGCAAGGTTTCGGTAGTGAGGGCAGTGATGGAGTTGGAATGAGTTAAATTGTTGAGTTTGGCAGTAATTTTCTATTTCATTTATTTTTTGACACCTCCCTTCCGAGATATTGTATATGTTACTTTTCGCATACTTGGCTGATTCGTGTATGGGAGAGGGAATTCTCACTATCATTCTGTATCCTGCAATCTTGCTCCTGCTTTCCAAATTTTTTCCGTCATGTATGTCTCGAACAGCTAAAATTTTACAATTTTAAGGTCAGTAGCTAGTTTACTAAGGTATTCACATTTAGCAATTGTTAATCCTTCTGCATTTATTTGAAGAATCTGAGCGCTGGGTCAAAACGTTCAGATTTTCTATGATAAAACAGAAATGGTTTCCTCAAAAGTTCATCATCGAATTCCTTCCCGTTATTTATCTTCAGTCCTCTCATGGCTCTAACGATTTCATGCTGAAATTTAATAATTAATGAAAAATATTTAGGGCACGTATAACGGAAAATTATATATGGAGACAAATAATTAAAATCAGGAAATTGGTATTTGACACTGCTGTATAGCTAATATCGAACAGTAACTTTTCCAACTAATGGGAATAGACAAGTTAGGATTTTAAATTTTCTCTGCTTTTGCGATTTGGTAGTATATGTCATAAATATTTACAGATACGAGTTTGATCTGAAGTTGTTAAAGGTAATTTAAAGTCAGAAATTAGCCTATATTTACTAAGAAATGAAGATTCAGTACTCCAATTTAACTACTTGTCCCTCACAGATCCACTATAAATTGAAGGATATTTAATGTGGGTACATGATTCGTCCCTATATGAACTTTATTAGGACTACTTACATCATGCCGGAGATTGTATTCCAAATGAAGGAACCGTTACTCACTGCTATCAGTTGACTTTTATGCGGCCCATTAGATGACAGAAGATTACTTGGATACCTGAGTAATGACCACTTTGAATTCTTTCCGATAACTCATAAAAAACTGAACAAAATACCTTAGCAGTTTCCAGTGACACATCCTTACGAACGGGCTAACATAAGACCTACCTCAAGATTTTTCAGAAAGTAAATGAATTATTAATTAATTTTTGACTGATGAAGTCACTTTAGACACAATTAGATTTTTCTTTATAACTTCGCAATCAAGGAAGCGAAAGTGGAGCCGAACGTCAAGTGGTGTAGTATCGCGTAGACAAAAGTCTAACCTAAAACTGTTATCTACATAAAGGAAAGAGGAAGCAGGTAGTAGAAATTGGCTTTGTTTCCAAGTTCACTGCCTTCTCGTGTTATCAGCATTAGCAAATATTTCTCATTCGTAGAATATGCCAGCCAGGGCCTGCGTTAGGAGAGGGGGGGGGGGGGATAAGCGGGTCAAATGTACCCGGGCCCGCCCGGTTGATGGGGGGCCCGATCACCGGCTGTAGGGGCCCCCGACCGACAAGTTAGAGAGCTAAAAAAAAGTCGCCCATTTAGTCTGAGAGAGTGCCCTTACTGATGAATTCGGGCCATAAAATTCTAGCGCCGGCCCTGATGCCAGCCCGATTTGCAAAAGCTCAACGCATTTAAAGAAATTCGCTGTAGTTGTTAACGACATCTACCACCTCATTCTTTCGAAGGCCCTCGTGGTAAAGCGCAAACAAGTGAGCACCGTGATTGATAGTGGACGAAGCCAAAGTCGCTGCTCGTAGCAGCTATAAGTGCACATTCGACTGTGACAAATTTTTAAAATATGTAGTATCTGTGTACATAAAGAAGTAGGAAGGGAGACGGTGAAACCAGATGATTCCCGATCAGGCGCACTCTTCCTAAATACACCTGAGCAGCCAACAATTTCAACTTCCTTAACCGACGGAGGAATTACCGTTACCGTCAGCAGGGTCACATACTCTCACTTCATGCGCCCTTATGGGGAGTTTTAGGATTTAAACCAGGACTATGCACACAACGAGATGGTAAGCAACTGGGCACCATCATTCCCACCAAGTTGGTTGCGCAACATTCTCCTTAACACATTGACTGCCACGTGAGCCAATGTTGGCTCACAGTTGCATGGGTTATGACGCCACGTGAGCCATATTTGGTTCACGTGTACATTGTGCAGTGAGCCGCGTGAGCCGTAACTCACATGCAGAGTTGTGTTTAGAGGCCTCGTGAGCCTCATGGGGCTCACAGATAATGCGTTTCAACTATGGGTTTAAAAGTGGTGGCTCCACTGAACACTCTGATGTTCTTAGCAATCAATATTTTTGCATTTGGTAGCCCTGGTGATTCCTAACTGCAACCGTCAGAGATCAACTTACGACGACTCAACTGTAGTACTGTTTTGTTTTGCTGATTGCTCGTGTTTGCTATTTGAGGTTACGTTTGTGTATTTGGTTAGTTTCCTAGTTTATTGTTATGGCCAAAAGAAGACAAACTTTTGAAGAACTTGAACAGCTAGTGAATGAGGCTATGCAAGATAGCTTATCAATTTTATATGTAGCTAATATAAGCAAATATACTAAGAGTTTGAATCATTTCTTGAAAAACGATTTTTTTTATACCTATTGTGTTTTAAATGATGTGAGCCACGTGGCCACAGATCGTAATTGTGTTAAAATGTAGTTGTTGGGCCACGTGAGTCATATATGGCGCACGCCTGTTATCAGTCCAGATCAGTCATAACTTGATATTTTATGAAGTAATTTAGTTCCACATGATCAAAAGAAGACATCTGATGCAAAAAATCAATTTGGCCTCACAAGTAATATTCGTGATTTCAATGTGGCATAGCAATACATAGTCCAAGTTTCATCATGGCAGTCAATGTGTTAAGATTAATAATAGCCACAACAGCTGTTATGGAAACAATGAAGTTAGTACATCTGAATATTTTCACTATCTATTTACTTAAAAAATATCGTTCTTAACAAAAAACAAAAAACAAAAAAAAAATAAAAAATACAAGTTGAGTAGTTATTTAAGTTACAAAACGTTTCTTTAAGAAGTCTGATTAGAAGTGAGATCAAACATGTATTGGCTATTGTCTTTTGTAATAGAAAATTCTGAATACTTCAGTTTCACTGCAGACTTGCATATCTATAGTATTAGGAATAAGTATAACATTCAAAAGATCACAATAGCAATTGCACAAAAAAGAGGTAACATCCTAAAGAGCACCTTTGTTTAAAAACAAGAAATAAAATGTTATCAAAAAATATCTTATGGTTATAAATTGATCTTGAAAGAGTTTTTGATTCAGAAACCTTTTCCATATACTCATACAAAAAAGTATAATTTCTGACATTGATATGGTGTGTGAGTTCTTGATGTCAATACGATGAACGTTTTTATACTTGCGAAGCGCAGTGTACTGCCCGGAAAATTAGCTAACGAAATAGTGTTGATAAGAAATTGCTATAGTGGGCGAACCGCTGAACTGACAAGTGCTCGCACGATTTACGTTGAACTGAAACTCCCCCCTCGCCTCTCGGTGACGTCACGTCTGTTCGGTGCGCGCCTTGCACCCCTCAGTGACGTAGCTTATTGATATGAAACGTTGTGAATTAGCTACTAGCTACGACTTAATATATAACTGAGTACTGTGAAGCCAAATTTTTGAAATGTTGGCATAATTGCTTGTGTAATGCCAAGCTGAAAGTTGAAAAATTATATGTAAATGAAACCAAAAGTAGGTCAAAACCACAAACTAGTATAAAGTGGGATCGGCTTTACTGATTAAAACATATTACAGGACAAAATTTTCCTGCGAGTAAAAAATAGAATTGGACTAGTAACGATGACCAGCCATCTACAGATAAAGTAACTCGGTTACCAGGACAATGCAAGGAAATATTGTCTCAATGGATGTGGACGAGCATGAAGTAAGCCATTCACAGTCCAACCTATAAAATATGTTGTAGGCTCTTCCGTTTCAGAGTGAGAGAAAAGCGAAAATGGCAAACCCCTGATGGAAATAACATCGGACTATAGGACACACTGAAGCAATTTCCCCCACTCACGATCCTACGCGGTGAAACGTAGGCCGGGAGCCACCCCTGTAGGCTGATCTGCGTGTACAATCCAGAGCAGTTTGATGCCACAGAACCCTGGGTTCGTCTCTGATCAATCACTCCCTGTTTCGTTTTACCTGATGTATGTGATCCAAGATATTATAGTCCTACTATTACTTATCGCTAGTAATGAACAGAGATTCAGTGTTAGCAATTGAAACAGCAGGGAAAAGACTAAGTGACGTTAACGAATTCGCTGAAAAGGGGTACATTGACAAACATATGAAAATCATGGAAATAATGCATTGAAATAGCTCTGATGCAAATCAGTAACATCACTAATAAAAATTTAGTCACTTGAAGTATCATTCCCAAGCCAGCAGAGGTTTAGAGGTTGCTTTAGCCAATACATGAGGACTCGATGTGGCTTCCATCAGGGCGGAGAAAGACTCGGAGCATCAGAATGGAACTGTTCTCCTGGGCATAGGCCTGGGGGGGGGGAATCACGTGTCTAGCCTATAATTGGTTCATTAGTAAGTACTTTAGGGCTGGTAGAGTGGGAAAATGGTTTCTCACGAGACGTAAACTTTGGCGCCAGCCACGTGGGCAAAGAATTAAGTTACATGGACCAAGCCTTGGGAAAGTTGCTTCAAATGCTATAATGACTTAAAATTATACTCATCCAGACATGCGAGTCCTATAACATTCAAACGTCCTAAGTACCAAGCACCCCACTCACAAAGTGACAAAAAGTTATATCACCACTTGCAGGTTTCAATTATAATTAATTTGGAGCTATTATCAGCTGAGATTCCATTTACACTAAACTGACGATTGCGATATAATGTTATTTTCACTGAGAAGTTCATGTGATACTGTCATCTCAAACTGTTCCATCTGTCGGCAGGTGAATATATCTTTGCACGAATATACTAATACTTCCCTACAGCCTGGGTAAAAATAGCCAAATTCCTCACTCAATTCGAGGACCTAAAATACCCTCATTTGATGCAACGACTGACCAATATAGCGTCCTTAGGGGTCTCGTACTTTATTTTTAAATTTATCCCTTGATCATGATCCACAACAAATGCTTAAATTCATGGGCACTGACGTCGATGTAACATTGCTGTTTACTACACCCAGACTCGAAACAGCTAGCTGACATGGTAGAAAAATGAAAATAATAGTTTCCGTAGAAACAAGTGCTCCTATAACCCGAAAAGCTGAGATCAGAACAATAAGTTCATAACTACCTTACCGACACTTAGCAGGGCAAAATGACCTCAACCGGTAATCGAACATGAGATCCTCCGGGGGGTAAATGGTGTTATTGGTAGGACATGTTTCCCGGGGGAGAATTCGTTATCTGGTCCGCAAATAGCTAAATTACCACAAATAATCTAATTTAGCTCACATAAACTTGAACCATCTTTCCTGTATTTCCGGAACCCGACGTTACAGGGGACGTGGACAACACGAGTCAGCCGAGCAGTGGATGCGCGTGACGCCACACTGTTGACGATACTAAATCAAATTCATATTGCTCTCGTAAGGAAAACTAAATCTCACATAAAGCATATTCGATCAGCAGATAGAAGATAACAGTTGCTACCCATGGTAAATAGATGACCCAGATTGAACACAAAGCATTGGCTCGCAAAAAATAAAAGGATGATTGATGCAGAGTGCTATGACAGTGCTGATCTGACTAGCTTACGGTGAAATCTACAAGCATGACATAAATTTTCCATCTTGGCATTCAAAGTTTTGATCGCTTAAAGGTAAAATGTTTAAATTACAATTAAAATTCGGAATTCAGTTAAAAAGTGATGCAATTTCAAATTAATTTTTTCCTTTCTTCTGGAGCGTTTAATGTTAACAACTGTCATTATTCCGTCAGAGATTTATATCTGGATGTACCATTACCAAGAGGTGGAAGTAATTTAAGTGTAATTTTCAACACAAATCAACACGTTGGCCTTCTGCATGCGACTATTTTGATATATGAAACAAGGATGTGGTGCTGAGGAATTCATGAAAAGCCAATTTTGTAGTAGATTTTATTCCAGCAGAAATAGAGTAGCTCAGATGTACTGGTTGATGGAGTCCTCTAAGGCGGACACCCTGGTGAAGACGCTGGGGGCGCCGTCGGAGCCGCAGGGCACGATGCCCCACGACAAGATCCCAATTCTCAATCACCGTCCCGTCCTGGAGCAGCGGGCCGCCGGAGTCACCCTGCACACACAATCACAAGCAAAAACAAACTCCCTTACACAGATACAAATTAACTGCACGTTATGAAACAACCGAGATTTCCCGGGTGCATAATGTGTACAAAACGATCTCGTGCATCCCATCGGAGAAGTATATCAATTAGACGCAACGTAGATTTCTTGTCGGAGTTATAATGGCCAAGACATACTGCGGAAGGTGGAACTGGCTTCGAAACGCCGCATCTCTTTGATGCTCTTCCCGAGAACGTTTTATACAACTGCATGTTCTCTTTCAGTTTTTACAATTGTCTTTTCTTTAGATGTTCTTAGACATCGCTATAACGCTTTGTCCTGGCATTCGGGAGAATGTAGGTTCAAATTCCTACCCAGAAATCCTTATTTTGGTTTCCAGATATCACTCCACACGAATGCTGAGATGGTTCTTTCATATGGCATAGCAGAATTCCTTTCCGTTCCCTGTTCTTTATCCTTTACGTCTCTGATGACTTCGATGTCGACAAGACCTATACCCCATGCAAAAAAAAAAAAAAAAAAAAAAATATATAAAATATATATAATGCTTCCAAATGAATTCCGTCGGCATTCGAATAGCAAAATCCATACCAGAAAACAGACTCAGAGTTGAAACAGAGATGATTAGCGCCCAATGTAAGAGAAATTATAAACGAGTGTTATTTTTGATTTAAGTTACAACAATTGTACAGTATTAAAGTATTTTATGAATTTCGCCACTTTGTAGTATTTTTACGATCAAATGGAATTAGACATGGCGGGGAACTGTTTGTTTGGACTTGTAATAATCGATTAAACAACCCCAGGGTGTCAGAATAACCCCCCGGCACCTGCTTGCTGTGATACTCACGCCACCGCTGTAGGGTCCTGTGCAGACCATGGTGCCGGTGAGGTCGCTGCTGCCGCTGCGCGCACACCCCCTTGCTCAGGACCGTCTGCAGGATGCCGGGTACTGCCCCACCCAGTCAGCACCGCCGTCGAACCCTCTGTACCAAAACACAGCCAGCGGATCAGTCGATTAGCATCATCCACTAGACCATAAAATTTGCAAGTCACACATCTAGTCTATCTTTATATGAATATTTTTATTTTATTATTATTATTTTTTTTTTTTTTTTTTTGTCAGATGAAAAGAAGCTGTGAAGAGGAAATGTATAGCTGAAGAAGGTTCTTAATTTCCGAAGAATGATTCCAACAATATTTAAGCAGAAATTCTTTGCTGTAATTATAATTAAAGTAAGGAAAAAGGCAACGGCTTTAGGCAATAGAAAGGGAAAATGACTCACCACTAACTGCCACAATTCCAACAACCTCAATGACTGTTTCACCGCGAGAGCAATCAGAGTTTTTTCCGAAACCACCGCCGCTTCAGAACTTCGGAGATGGGAACTTGCTTACCAAAATATTCTAGATACCAGACACCCACCCGGCTGCAACCACCGATAAAATTCCTTTCTTTGACGCATCACTCATTATTATTTGTATTAGTTATATCATTATTGTAATTTATCTGGTTACAACTATTTTTCAAAATTTATCTGCCTAATTTTTGTTTTTGCCTCAACATTCCGTACCCTTTTGGTATATTATTATTTGAATCACCCTTTGCTGTAATTATGATAATTAAAAGCAAAACTGTGTGTCATACCCGGTAATCGGGCGTAGGGCTTTACTGTGGAGGATGTTATCCATCCATAGTAATGTACTGTAGAGATGAACTGGCGTGTCTTCCCTTTGCCTTCTCTCGTGTGAGTGTTCGTAAAAGTATTACTATACATGTGGTGAAACGTGGTGTCTGCGTTCAGTATAGAGCATTGTTTGTGAGATGGATTCAAGAAGGGACATGATGAAGCTCAGTATCGGCTCATTCAGGACTACTCTTCCCAAAGAAACGTCGTATGCCGTCACTGCATACACACAGCAGACAGATTTAGGACTCATTTCAGAACTTTGGTTCACAACTAGGTGATTAGGAAGGCTGCACCACTACCTAGTCTACCCTTCCGAACGTCAACCGGCTTAATACTGAACCGTTGCCAGATACTAATGCTCCAACGACTTGAGACGAGTAGATTCAGTAATAAAAGTGAAAAATACTTGGGTGGAGCTTCAGCACAGTGGACTGAAGCGGCGTGGGCACTGACCCGTGGGGACGGAGTTGGCGACAGGCAGGGCGATGATCTGCACGTAGTCGTTGAGCGTCAGGTCGGACTCCAGCACAAATACCGCCATGTCATTGGGAGCCACGTCATCCGTCACTGCAACACAAGGCCCACAACTGTCACGCAACACCCTACAGGCATCAGACTCTGTTAGAACTACGAGGAAAGAGAAGTCTTGTGCGCACCCCGTGAAGTCTGGGTGGACGTTCTGCGAGGCGACCCTCACCTCCTGCTCCTTGCCCTCGTCCGTCGACAGGTCGTGGTCTCCAGCCACTGCCTGGAACATCAAGCCATCGCCTCCTCAACAAGGAAACTTATCAAACTGTAACACCAATGACAGTAAGCAACTTTGCTTCCCTCCATACCACTGTTCACTTTCATTGGAATAGGTAAAAATATATTTAAAAAAACTTCATTTGTATGGAATCACATTATCAATACAGAAGATGTCAACAACACGTAATTGAATTTAGTTTATAATCATTTAAATGCCTTCATGAGTACCAGTAACTAAATAACCAAAATTATATAGTCAACGACAATTTAACAGGATACAATCAATTGAGTGGTTGTCTTTGATGCAGTGCAGTAATTAACGCTTATTACTTCAGCTTACGAAAGAGTTTTCATCTCTGATGTAGTGTGATCTTTGGCTTCTGCCTGTTTAGTATACCAACAGATCATCGTTTATTGCTCCATCCTCAGTTCTCAAATAATTATAAGACACTGGGCGTATTTCATGTCAGACCCTTTGCTTTCTAATTGAGAAAACCACATCTAAATCGGTTCTGTAGTTTTTTGTGATGCGAGAACAAAGAAAACCCACTGAAATGGCAGGTTACGAGTTTTATATACGTAACGATGAGCAACCACAACGCAGCTGGTACACAAAAATAAAATACTCTTAGAAAACCTCAATTGGACATATGTTACAAATATTATGCATAAGATTTTGAATAATAATACGTTGTTCCATGGTTGGGCGAACTACCTCACTCATATCAGTCAAACAAGTAACAGTCAACATTGATTGCTGGATGACTGAAGTAGAGAATTATACGAGCAGCCAATTTCGGTGGGACTCAAGTTCGAATCCCTTTCTGGCAATCCATATTTGAGTTTTCTATGGCTTCCCCAAATCACTCCAGGTGAATGTCGGGATTATTCCTTCTTTTTTCATTGCTTGCCAAAAGCCCTTACCCGCATCTAATGACGTCAAAGATGATTAGACGTGAAGCAAAAAACAAAAAATAAATAAAAAAACAAATTTTACTACCTATTAAATTCAAGTCATAATTCAAGTTTGAACGATCCTAGTATTAACCAAACTTATGCTAAAATTTTTTACCCTTCATACACATCCTATTAATCACAATATTCCTGGCCTGGAAGTATGCGACACGGGCCGTCGTCGGTAATTTATATAGATGGTATCAACCAAAACCTGTTGTACCGATCTGTAACTCCATTTATTGCCGGCCTCGGTAGCGTAGGGGTCGCTGGTTCAAGTCCGGCCGAGGGCATGGGTGTTTAGTGTTGTGTCTGTGAATGTCTTGTCCGTGTTGTGTCCTTGTGTCAATACTTGATAGCAACAAATCACATTGAGCTGGCTGTATGACCCAGTAGCCGAAAGCCATAAAAAAAAACTCCATTCATCCGGCATTACTATTACCCTCTCTGCTGCCAGTGCGACCTAATTCGGACCATTGTTTATGAGTAAGTTTTGAGCAGTGTGCACTGTATGGTACTGACCACGTACTGGCCGTTGGGGCGTCCATTGCGTGAGCACAGCAGTGCTGCTGATGATGGAGCCACCGCAGTTGTGCGACTACAGTATCAGCTCCACCCACTGCAGAGACACGTGGTACGAGTACTGGCCTGCACAACACCAAACAACACGCTAAACCTATTTACAATCTTCACACATAGAGTGCCATTAATGTAGTCCCCCTTTGCTGCGGTTTATTGAAACCTGATCTGTGTGACCACCAAAAGTAAATATATGTGAGGAACGTAAGTGATTTTCAAGGAGGAAACATGGTTTCAGGCAAGGATATTCATGCGAATCTCAGTTGGTGGGATATATGCAAGATATTTCAGATGAAATGGACAAGGGAGGCCAAATTGATAGTGTAGCACTAGATCTGTCTAAGGCGTTTGACAGAGTAAGCCATAAGATGGTAGTAAATAAGGTAAAAACCATTGGAGTGGATGAGAAAGTCATTTGCTGGGTAGAAGAATTTTTAAAAGGTAGAAAACAGAAAGTTAGGGTAGGAAATGTAGTATCAAAAGAAGTTGAAATAAAAATGGGTGTGCCACAGGGTAGCATATTGGGACCATTGCTATTCATTATTCTAATGAATAATTGCGTTCATTGTTTACTATCTGAAATTAGATTGTTTGCAGATGACATAATGCTGTATAAAAGAATCAAAACGATAGAGGATTGTAAACAGCTGCAGGGGGATCTGGACAGGATATCTAATTGGGTTGTTAAACATGGAATGAAGATAAATACAAAGAAGAGTCACCTTATTAGATACACAAATAAAAAACAAAAGGTTAATTATGAATATAAGGTGGGGAAAGAATTGCTTGCTGAAGACTTGAAATGTAAATATCTTGGAATTACTTTTGATAACAAACTTAACTGGGCAGGACACATAGGACAGGTGGTAGGAAAAGGTTTCAAAGTTCTGCACTTGTTGGGGAGAGAGTGATGAGGGGATGTACGAGAAAAGTCAAGGAATTGGGTTACAAAACTTTGATCAGACCATGGTAGTGTAGTATGGGACCTTCATTTTACGTATCAAATACAGGAGTTGGAGAGGGTGCAAAAAAGGGCTGCTAGATTTGTTTCTGGAAATTATCGCAGAATGCAATCAGTGACGGATATGATAAAGGAGCTGGAATGGGATTCATTGCAAGACAGGAGGAGAATGAGGAGGGTCATGGGAGTGTACAGGGCATATACTGGCGATGAGGCATGGAAAGATATTGCAATAGGTATGAAAAGTAGTGCATGGAAGGGAAAAGATGACCATAACCACAATCTGGAACTCGATTTCAGGCACAAGGGTGTAGGAAGATTCTCTTTTTTAGGTAAGGGTGTCAGGGATTGGAATGAGTTACCAAGAGAAATGATGAATAATTTACCGAAAACTTTGAAAGAATTTAAAGATAAAATTTGTAGAGGGCAAATGTAGGTAGGTGCAGGATAGGGGGAAGATGGGTGTGTAGGGAAATTGTCACCGGAGCCTGTGCTCCATTGCAATTAAATTAAATTAAGTTAAAGGTAATCTGGATGGTGAAGGTCTATCTAACCATAACTAATTTCGTCTGTTTCCAGACATAGGAATGACGTTAGATTCATAATCTGTCTCGCTATTTTGTTTCAGAACTACGCTTCTTGCTGAAAACAAATGTACTGTACATCGAATATACTACACAAGCACAGCACAAAAATAAAGATTAGAGTAATAAGTTTTATAACATTCAGGTATCTTTGAATTGCAGTTTATATAATAAGGGCATACAGCAGGATGGACAGAAGTGGGATGTAGCATGTATCTTGCTTTGTGCAGGCCTGTATTGAATAACAATCTGGGAGTAGGGGAGGATTAATAGATGGTTTCAAAATCTAACTATTAATGTTCCATTTGGAGTCTCTTTTCTAAGATTCGTTTCACAGTTTAATTAATGTCAGCCCAAACGGAATAAAAGATTTGAGAAAACAGAGTGTGATTACATCGTGTTGTGATGGATTCGCTTAATTTTTAACCCAAGCCTTGTGAGTGTGCAGTTAACGTTCAACCTTTCACTCGGAAGAGAGCGGAGTTGATGCCCTATACTGTCATGAAGGCTTCTATTATCCACGATTTTCCTATTATGATCCAGGCGAGTGCTGGATTATTTCTTCTTATACCCATTCATTGGCCACGGTCCTTCTCAGCCATTGATGACGTCAAGACGGATGAACTGTAAGGCCCTAACACAAAGAAATAGAGAATATTTCAAAACGAGTAATGCCGCCTGATAATATTGCCAAAAATATTACAGATATCGCTAACTGTGCGGATGAGCTATTGGTAACAAACACATCAGGACATGAATTATGTACTGATTTTAAGAACTCCTAGCGAATTTCTCCAAGTTTCTGGTTAGTATCGTTTTAAAAGCTACTCACCATTTACAGTTTTCGCAGTTTAAAAATCCTGTGTATCATTGAAGGAGACTCGAATAATCTCACCAGTACTGAAACGAGTTTGAAAGCGTTTATTTTTTTGCATGTTTACTGCAGGAAGATTCCTAACAACTCAAAAATTTAAATCCTGCCAGTGAACCTGTTCCAAGTGGGAAAAACCAGTGTCATTTCATTAATACTCACTGCTTTGTAACAAGCCGTAACGCATCTTGAAAGATGTCTAATCCCTATCAAAACAGCTTTGGAATTGGGAAAGAAGGAGATTACAGATGACTGCTCCCGCCGCCACTAGCTGTAGCGCGATGTGTGGATATGAGGCACTTGTTCACTCCAGGACAATGGCGGGATGGTTCCTTTTTCGCCCCGTCCTTTCTCGCCTTTAATGACCTCGACGTTCACCAGGCATAAAACATAAGCAAAAAAAAGTACTTGTTTACAGACCGAGACTGTAGTGATCGAGATCGATCACTTGCCTAAAAAGCTCGTGATCCTCAAGTTAGTATCCACGGCGGGCGAGCATGAAATAGGTAAGCAATTGTAGATTGCTACGAGCTGGGGAAGTAGCACGCCGATCAGCAAGTCGCCAGTGGCCAAGCGCTAGTAATTACTGGAAGCTGGTAAAATGACTTCGCACAGCACGTTAGCGAGGAGTATTGCCCTCTCCACTCAGCTGTAATAGGAAGGGGAAGAATTTATTTAAACCGTGGGGGCAGCAACAAGGGAGTCTGTCTGCCTGGCCGATTCAACGTACCACATCGACGCAGACGCCGGTAGACGTCGGCACCGGCGCCGCCAGGCAGTGGTGCCGACGTCTAATACAAAGGTGGGCTCTACTGTGATAACGGGACGTGGGCAGTCATATGGTCAATCATGTGGGTCACCGTCATATGGGCACAGTCTTGTAGAGATATTATCAATATTCCCTCTAGTTTGGGCTGCGAGGCGCCAATCAGTTACATGCTTGCCCTTGTGCTTGGCCGTGTCTCTAATGATCCAGTTAAATCCATGACCATTTTGTTATGAAACCAAACAAACATTGTATATGCCATCAGATCGCTGCTAATGTAAATAAATGTGTAAATATGTAATTGCCGTTTAACATAACTTATCCTAGCATTGTCAGCCATTCCTATATTAAAACCAGTCAGGTCTGAATAGGGACGTATGACGAATATTCACATCAGAACCATGGTCGACTTCTATGCTCGATCCTTATCCACGGGTCCAGTAGATTACCTTGTCCGCTCTTGTCGATCAGCTGACAGGGTCCTTCAAGACTAATTTACCATTGAGTATCGTTACGTGAACGCAGACCCTGGAACGTAAGGCAGGGGAGAGTTGCTGGGCGTACTGGCCGCCGACGATCCTGCCTTGCGCCTTGCGCCTCGGCCACGCGGCGCAGCGGCAGCAACACAGAGCCACTGTAGCGCACGTCACAGCACGCGCCTCGCGGCACAGGACACGTATACCGGTACACTCACCTAGCACGCAGGCTGCCAGCGCCAGGGACACTGCGCATGTCTGTCTCATCTTGCGACCTGCCAGGCGGACCCACCTGCGCTCTTATATACGCTGTCCTGGCCGCTACTTGAGATAACAAGCGGGCCACTCCAATCTGACTGATTATTCTTATGCTGAACTAGTAACACAGAAAAAAAATCGAAATCCTACAGTACAGAACAAAAGTGACCCCAAATACTAACTATTACCTTCAAGTGCTAAAACGAATAACATAACTGCGCTCATGTGTACTTATAACTCATTTCCGAAGAAAGAAACGATCGAAATGACTACTCTCACCATAAGGTGTTAAGACAAGGGTAATTCTTTTTCTTCACGACTAGACCATCTGGTGATGGTGATGGTGATGTGATCTCCTTTGCCATTTACACCTCTAGGCTTATAGCCCACAACCACACTATGAAGGCGTTGGTCACTCATTCATAGTACCTGTTCGTGTCATTATTGTTGTATTCGTGTAATTTGTCATTGACAGTTGAAGTCTTTAATTTCTGCACTATCACTTCATTCCCTATCTGGTCTGCTTTGTCACACCCTATAAAACTTATAGAACAATTCGTGACATAGATATGTTCAAAGGAATGAGGTAACTTGCATTTATTTCTTTTACTCTCTTTTAATAAAACCTAAGCCATCAAACTTTTCCATTTTATAATACTTTGTCCACCGTGGAGATAAGAAGATCATTCCACTTCTTTGGCAGCCAGTGCTTTGCTGTAAGCTACAATATCAATGTCGCATTCGGGACACCTTGGCGCACGATGAGTTTGTCGCGGACTCTACTTGCATACTGCTGAACTGTCTCTCTCGCTTGTGAGAATATCACACGCTACCAATCGTTTTATTGTTGTTTCCTTTAATTAACTATACGTGTTTATGAATAATTGTATTCGTGTATGTAAATTAATCTGTGTATCGTAAGATTTGAGGAAGCCGTACTAGGCCTTCTTTGGAGTCACCAAAAGTCTTAAGATTCATTGGTGATGGTAAAACAGCTGGGAACAGTGGCGGATCCAGGATTTTGCTTTGGAGGGGGGGGGCCTTGAGCGGATTTTGGTTTGGGGGGAGGATTGAATGGATTTCTTTTGGGGGGGGAGGCTTGAGTGTATTTCGTTTGGGAGGGCTAGAGTCGGGTAAGGGTAGTATTTATAGTCATGCCACCCTTAAAAAATCAGTAGAGCGAAAAAATCTTAAAGATTACCGATGTCGGGGGTGGACCTAAATACATTTTGGGGGGAGACTTGAGCCCCCCTTCCTGTATCCGCCACTGGCTGGGAACACAGAGTGTGTGTTGGAGCCGCATTGTCGTAACACACGGGCGCGTGTCAGAAGCTGCCTAATATGGAGCCTGTAATATCATTGCAACTTGTGTCGAAGTTATTTCAAGAACTGCTGTTACCAATGTTTAAATGATTGATTTTTTATTTTATTAACAGATTCAGTGCTAAATAAATGGAGTGATTCTTTTGTAAACAGTGATTATAATTTCGTCATAACTACAGATACCATCATTTTTATCGTATTAGTTTAATTAACGGCGATTAAATCTCAAAATTAAATGAGCAGCAGCTTAGATGTGTTCGAGTTGAGACGAACCTACTCATCACTAACACGCTGGTTTCACTGAAGAGTGGAAATTTATTTGAACCTCCTAATTCTTTGTGAGTTCATACGCTCCATGTCGAACCAAGTCACAGGAAGACATCGGTGGCGTCTCGCGTTGACTCTGATAGTAGCTACCTACGTTTTGTATTCAGGTCTTTACTATGCCTTGTGGCCCATCACTTCAAGCTGTTCACACTCTCTACACTGACTGTCCCAGCTCTTGAGGCGCAAGCTAGAACAGGCACGTTCACGATCTCCGATCTCCGAGTAGGCCGCTCCTACTTCCGTCGCGAAACCAAACATCACTAATATAAGATTCGTTGTTCTCAAAGCATTAGTAGCATTGCAACTTCTGAGCAACGTTATTTCTTTGTCTTGTATGCGGTTTCTATCTTTCTTTCTAAGGAACCATGTGTTAATACCGTGTTATTGTGTTGGGAGTGCCATTGTTTTATATAATCTGATTTGGGTTTCTTTTAGACAAAGGTTACCAAGTAAGGCGGTCCAGAAAAAATTAAAGAGCCCAATAATATTGGACGAGTACGATAGTTCGTGTATATAACTGTGAGAAATAGGAACTAATCTTACCAGCAACGCAGAGTCCTAATAACGGAGTGTAGCGAGGGAGTACAGACTGCAGGGGAGGGCAAATGTCGACGCTCGGCGACAGCAGAAAGTCATCACTACCACTTTTAGACACCACACAATCACTAGTCATAAAAACATTAATAATAAGTGGCCTGGTAGCTCAGTGATACCTGGAGATCGAAAGGTCCCTGGCTCGAATCCAAATATCTACGGGGATTTCATAGCCCCTTAAACTGATCTTCATCTCTGGAACAGCTTGCTGTGTAATGTGAAGTATGTCAAAACGTTTCCGTGGTTCCAATTCCACATTAAACGCGAGGTCCCCTCTAGGGATGACAATGCTGGTTGTAACACGGATGTGCACACATTCAAAGCAAATTCAAGCCAAAACGGATGCTTAACGTAGTCATTGTTGGCCAACACGGCTGTATAGTACATAATAATAATAATAATAATGCGTACTGGTGGAAGGGCACATACCAGTTTAACTTGGAATCCGAGCCACCGAAGCGTTCTGGAGTACTACACTATGCACAGCAAATCTGTACCAGAGGTGAAACTGGAGTCAATCCCCGCCGAGACAGGGATTCAAACAGGGGACCTTTCAATCTCATGTCGGACTCCTTAACCACTGATCCCATCGAATCAGGCGCGACAGAGAGAGAGAGAATGAAAATCTGCCATTCCATTCTCAAGCTAACAACTGTTCCTTCAAGTATCCACCCAAAAACAAAGAATATGTTGCTTAAACATGGTTTACTTTTTAGAATCCATGCAAGATTAAGTTTTTAAATTATAGAATAACGTTAGTATCCAAAAAAAGTCAATGTATCTTATCCAAAACAATTTTCGTTGGTAGTGCTTATTATTAATTATTCCCAGATTTTTCAGTCAAATGGTTGTAAAATTAGGTGGTTTAAAGTATTGTCACCAATGTAAAAGAATGTACCTAATAAGGCAAGAAGCACACAACCAAATAAAATCTGACGAAACCTTTACTTTTTTTCCACTAAGAAGCTGTTTCATTTTAATGGTAATATTCAAATCTGAAGCCACGCAAGCTGTACTTCATATATCAGTAGCAGACATAGTTCGTGAATTATAAAGTGTTTAGAACAGTGGTATGAGTCAGGAACAACAGAGTGCGTAATCTTAGGTCAAACTATGGTGGAGCAGCAGTCCTTCAGTTTAATCTTCTGCCGTCATGGCCTCTTCCAAAATATCGCAATAATGACTTACTACGATGTGCCGTTACTTCTTGGACTGATCCAACATTTGTGCGCATGACGCCATGCTCAAATCACGTCGTTAGTTAGCTTCTTTTTTTTAAAAAAAAATTAAACTTTGGCCAGATCTCTGCTTGAATATGGTGTTGCAATATTGGAACCATGCGCGTAGTGGGGAGTGCAAAAGAGGGCAGCTAGATTTGTTGGTGGAAACCGCCACGGAACCAAACAGTAATTGATATAAAAAGGAGCTGAGTTGGGGAACGTTGTAAGATCGGAGGCGTCTCAAAGGAGTACTGGGAGTGTACTGCATAACTTGTATATCGCCGACAAGGGTTGGGTGGGATTTGGTAGTTGATTCTGTTGGTGAGGGAGACAGGAACTGGAATAAAGTACCGTGAGATGTGCTGAATAATTGATGTGAAACACTGAAAAATATTTTAAACAAAAATTCGCAAAGAGTAAAAGCAAGCGCGTGGTGAAGTTTCACACAAAGAATTTAAGATATAAAATGTGAAATAGGAAAGTCGGTGAGTTGGAAATTACCATAGGCACATGTGCTCCATTGCATATTAATTAAATTAAACTTCCTGAGAATCCACGTAGCACAGATGTTTGTATAACCCAGTCTGGGAAGTATTGTTTGTGCGGGATTAATCGACTCTGAGGCTTTCGCCCTCTGGTTTTTGTTACTCGAGCGAGCCCTGAAAGACCCTTCCTTTGTGGTTTTTAATCTACAATGTTTTGTCACAGCTTTCTATTAATGAACATCGTTGTATTTTACGCCAATTTTGTTTAAATAAACTTAGTGGTATGGCCGCATATTGGTGAAAGCCTTCTGTTGGTCCTGATTATGGGTTTTAAGTTAATTTTCGCAACCACCTCGAAGACTTCTACGATGGATCACAGCTTTGCAAGAAAAAAAACGCTAACAGAAGAATACAAAAACAAGTCTGGCAAATGCTTACATGTTTTGCAGACAGATAGCAATGATCTCTACATTCCGTCTTGTTAGGTTGTCCTGAGTGACCGTGGTTAATCGTAGGATGTAAAGCTTCATAGAAAGTATGAGTTCTCGGTGTTTCCCCACAGCTCAATAGCTTTTGGTGCTAGGAATATTAGGCTGTAAATTGGCCACATTTCTGTTGACTGAAAAATTGGTTTCCCGATATGTAGAAGCAATGATTACCATTCAAGCGTTTTCGCAACACCTTCCGGAGGCAAATCCATGAAGATTACGTCGCACATTTGTTTTGCATTCCTGATTTGAATCCACATGTCGCGTGAAGTCTGAATTCCCAGCACACACATCGAAGTCTCATTATATCTGGTGGTTTTGTCGATTTGTGATATTCTAACCCTTCAAGAAAATTATCAAATTCAGAAAGCAATAGTCTCAGGAAAACACGTACTCAATGATCATATAAACCTAACCAACCAAACTTTATTCAAGCTAATAAACACCGAAATTGACACATAACAGCATTAAACACTCAAATTTCACCACAACAGTAATTTAACACCACATTTCATTTGCCCCATCCACAAGACATACACATTTTGGCTAAAACAAAGCAAAACACACACACAAAATGTAAGCACGAAATTTCAAATTCTCCGCTCACGCCACTTCCGACAGAGCACCGCCGGAAAACAGCTGAACAACAACAGCGCACACACAAAACTAAAGTTTGACAATGCCGTTGGAAAAAACTGTGCTTCAAAGTGTTTTCATAAAAGACCAGTTTTGTACAAAATATGCACAATAGTGTAAACAACATGCTGGTTGAGGGCACAGGCGACCAACAGCCACACCTTAAAGTAGAAATGTAAAATGTAAGTAATAATATGAATCTACCTCATTACATCTATGTAAACAAGACCTTCTGCTTGCTAATTTAAAAACAGATATGTAAAAATATAAGTCATGTTTACGCTTCCTATATATAAGAAAAAATTTCGTTATATGTAAAATAAAACCATTATGTGAAATATCACAATTACAGAAAACGTTGTACGCTGATGATGCCTCGACGAGAGGCGAAACGCGTCCGTCAAATAAATATTATCAAAAACAGTTGTACTGGCGTAATTATTAAAGAATAATTATTAATGTGATAGATTGTTAACAAATTACATAATCTAATGACACACTTTGCAATAGTTACATTACAAGCGTACAGCGTTTATGTGGACCAGGAAAAACATTATGCTGTCACATGCATGTGTTCATGTGGGAGGCGACTTAATCGGCACACAAAGGAAACTGGGCACACCTGAGCACACAGTTGCCAAAACCCGCACACATTCCCGGGAGCAGCTTCATGTACAACATGACTATCCCACAGAAAGTAATTTTATCCGCACCGTCAAGGGAGGGAATGAACCTTTTATTGTGTGGTTATTGATGAGAGACAAGCTACTCTTCCAGTGGAATTTCTCATGCGAACACAATCTTCGAATCAAATTCCAGAGGAGGCGAAAGACTTCTTGAACGATTAAGTCAGGTTCAAACTTGAAGCACTAGATGAAATAGCACAGCTTAATGTGTCCAGGATTCATAAGTTGCTACATCCGCGCTAGCTCGCAGGATATCAGCCACTGCGGCAGACGAAAAAACTCACTAACCAAGAAGGTACGACTTAGGAAGAAGAGGTGAGTGTATGTCGAGGAGAGCTACATGTTTACAGGTGCGGCTGTGAAGCGTTCAGGATTACAGGCAGCGGCACTAAAAGAGAATGCACGAACTACGAGTAGCAACGTTTGTTCAACCAGGTGAGTTAGCTATTCTTGTAACTGGCCTGACATAGGCGAAATTTGCTCTAAGGTTATATAGTCATAAAATAATACTTGCAGACCATTTTTGCGTTATGCTAATGCTAAGTGTTTTTAATTTGAAATCGAGAAATAACAAACTGACTGTTAACAAATTAAAGCAATAAGCTCCAACATTAATCATAGTAATTAATAAAACACCAATTAACTAGACAAATGAAACGTGTCATTGCTGTATGAAGCCATCAAGTACTGGCAAAACCTTACAGGAATCAAATAGGGACACAACGAAATACAACCCGCTCAAAAGACAAATCAGAAATCACAAATAAAATGTATCAGTGTAACTGACCTATATTAATGAGTGCTATGGTATCACAGCTAACAGGGAAAATCAGGGGATGAAAGTATTAATTGACTTGAATTTATGCTATGAAAAAATATCCAAACATTTTGATTTTCCTGCATTCAGTTAAAATAACATTAGATAAATATTAGGTTAACATAAAAATAAATAATATCTTGTGATAAAAAATTATGTAAACCGATTGCAACGGTATGTTAACATTAAACATGTAACATTAAATTACATGGACTTCTATTTAATTTCTTTTGTTCTTTGATTGATGCGGATCTGAAATGGGACGTAATTAATTTTATATATCTCCAATCAAATCACAACTCTTACAGTACTGCAGTGCTACTACATTGTTATTGTGCCAACAGTTTTCAAAGTTTTGTTTCGTGATGTTTTCCATGATGCTTTGGTTGTGTTATGTTTCAATGCTAATCTGTTTAATTTTAATTCATGTTTTTTTTTCTAAAATTTTTATACCATTTCCATATATTCTTTATTTAAACTAATGGAAATTCTTCATTTTATCGGTATCTCCAACACTATTGCATACGAAATTACAGTAATGTTCTTCCTTATAATAAAAATATGGAAGACTGCAGAAATGCATTGAAAAAATCGATTCGTGCTCTGAAAAACCCATCAAGCCAAGAAAGATATTCTTTTAATGCGCTTACGCTTGCAATGGCAGTTTATTACACTCCTTTCGTTCGTGGTATTATTCAACGATGCAAAGATTTTCATCATCCCAATACAATATTAATAGAAGCTAGAGTAATTCGCTTTATCTCAACTGCAGAGATATGTGATGTTACCTTGGTCATTATTTGAAGGATCAAACAGGTTTCACGTGTATATTCATTGGTTTAGGTTAGGGTTACCAGAATTTTTTCTCCAAATCCGGGGACGCTTCACAACTTTTTCACCAAAATCCGGGAACGCTTTCGGCATTTGTCCTGATTACGAGTTGTAGTTTTATAAGTTATATGATTAAAGGTTGGGTTAACTTAAAAGCCACATATTGTTTATGTTTTGTATTTTCAATGAGGATCACAGACAGCCATGTTGCACACAACAAGGAGACTTGATTTGCCAAAGCTGTTGTGTCCAAGATGCAGTATCCTTGTAATTTTCTTTTAATCCTAAGCACGTACAAGGAAAGAAGTAAGCTTCATGTCTCTTGCTCTAAACGAATGCAGTAGCAAATCAGGGCTCTTAAAGAAATCTCGCTTGATTAAAAAAAATTCTGAGGACAACAGTAAAAAGCCGGGAACATTTCGGGGAGGAAATCTGTCCGGAGACAGAGAGCTAACTACGGGGATTGTCCCCGGCAAATGGGGACATCTGGTAACCCTAGTTTAGGTTAAATAGAAAAAGCACAATATTTTAGCAAAATGCAACACCAGACAATAATTGGAAATTAGGCAACGTTCGAAAATAGCTTACCTGACATCATACACTCAAAATGCTGAAATAAAGATAATAATAATTTCTTGTTGACCTAGTTTCTTACTGGCTGCGCAATCCGCCACTTTTCCGTATCCGCTAACCCCACTGAGTGTAGGGAACCTATAGTTTAAAGTGGAATCCGAACCATGGATGTGTTCTGGACACAAAAGCAAGCTTTGACAGATGTGAAAGTCGTTAAGGTCCTTCGAGGATCGCAGTCGAAACCGGAGAGCCATTGACGAAGTCTGGCGATGCTTTACAAGTGAATCATATTAGACTGGAAAATGGCCTATATCAGTCACTATCGTGGTTGAATGCTTTATATGGTACCATGTTATACACTTTTCTTCTAGCTATATTGGCCAATCTGTCCATATAATAAAATTAACAAATTAATTATTTTTAGTAACTATCATGTGACTCAGCAAAGAAGGCCGATATTCGAGCCAGAGATCAATGTACGGTCAGATCAGCTCGTGATCCATGATATCGCCACTAACATTCACACTCATGGTCAGATCAAATATATTTTTAGAAATAAACACATTGTTCGTTATTGTTATTGCTTTTATGTCCAGATAAACAAAATAGTTGATTCTACATATAAAAGAAAGGAAGACAGTTGAGAATTCTACTCACTGTCCTCTTTTCTTTGAAAAGTGGAATTTTATTTAATCTGAACGTAAAACTTTTAGGTTAAAACAATTTATGTCATAAAAAATATGATTTTATCTTATTTTACCTGATGGCGAGTGTGAATCCTGGATCGAAAGCTAATCTGACCCGACCGTACCATGATCTATAAGGTGAATCGGCCTTTATAAGTACTACAGCGCAAGCATATTTTACATCTACCCAGAATCTGGTGTAAGTTGAGTTTAATATTTTTTTGTTTTTATCAGTGTCGTGTAAACAATGATTGTTGACACTAACGGTGGATCATTTCGCTATTTACTGAGAAGGAAGACATCCAAAGGTTCTCTTTCTGATTGGTACGGGTCTTATCACAGCACCTGGGGACGATTGGAACACAGTCAATGGCTCTACATCACAAAGCCATCTCGGAATAAAATTGAAGTATCCTGCATCGTGGTATGATTTTATTTTCGGTCAAACTAAATATTCGTGGTTGGCACATAGAAAGCAGAATTTCAATGAAATATAATAATTCCTTTAGCAAAACTTGGATTAGTTATAGAATTCTTTCTAATAACTTTAGTAAAAACCAAAACATAATTCGAGAATGAAAATATGTTTTGATATTTCAATGCGAATACTTGCCATATACTTTCTGATTCAATTTTTACATGAAACAGATTTTAATTTGTTGTTTGCCACGCGTAAAGGTTATCCTACAACAGTCAAACGTCAACGTCTTCTTCAGGCGCAGTCTGTCTCTTGAAAGCGCGTTGGACAAGACTCGTGGTATCACCTGGGCTTGGAAACGGCCCGGCGCCGGTATGGTGGTGTAGGTAGCGAAACAATTCGTCGACAGACATGTAAATGATGTCCCGAGAAATTACAATTACTCTGCGATCAGACCGTTCTGGGAAATTATTCCGGACGTAAATTAGCCGCCGACCGTTTATTCAGATGCAATCTAGTCATGAAAAAATCATCAGAGTTATGAATAAAAGACTGAACCCTTAGAGAAACACTCACTTGTCCGTCCGTCACAACATCTGAACTTCTGGGTCTTTAGCTTACGGTAGAAAAATGCAGTTGTATTTTGATTCTTACCACCTTAAATACGATTAAAGTAAAAATTCGAAAAAATCCCTACGCTGAAAATAATTATGGATGATTTAATTATTGGGATTTTAAAGAAAAAGCAATTTTAGATATAATATTTGTTTATTTTCTTTATGGCTTTACGCCTCGTCGACGTCGATGTCATTACAGGCGGGAGAGGATTGGGGGCCAAGGAATGGGAAGGAATTCGACCATGGTCTTTTGAAAGAACCAACCCGGCATTCGCCTGGAGTTAATTAGGGTAATCGTGGAAAACCCAAATCTGGATGGCTGGACGGGGATTTGAACCCGCGTCCTCCCGAATGCGAGGCTAGAGCGTTACCGCTCACCCACCACGCTCGGTTTTAGATATCAAATGAAAGCTGTGGCAATCCATTGGTCCTGATTGTCTTTTTTTCTTTTTATACACGATTTGTGATAGTTTTGCGGAAAACATTAAAAAAAAACTATTTCCACGTTATTTATTAAACTACTGGTCAGAAATTTTTTTTGGTAATTTTTAGTACATGTCGTCTCGCAACGATTATACAATACAATGCATTCATTTTCCATACATCACGATATGGGAAATGGAGAAGGTTTAGCCAAATAATTATACAGCAATAGTTTCTTATTAATGATTACTGAAAACAAATTAGATGAGTGATTTTAGCAAACTTGATTCTTCGGTAGCTACTTTCTCAACTAGATATCATAAATCATTCGGTAGAGGATTTCTGATATAAACATACTGTGAAAATTTAAGCCTCACTTTTTTATTTCTTATAGCTTTACGCCTCGTCGACGGCTAAGGTCATTAGAGGCGGGATGGGACTAGGGACAAGGAACGAGAAGGAATTCGGGCATGGCCTTTTTGAAGGAAACATCCCAGCATTCACCTGGAGTGATTTGGGGAAACCATGGAAAACCCAAATCCAGATGCCCGTACGGGGATTAGAACCTGCGTCCTCCCGAATGCGAGGCCAGAGCGTTGACCGTTCACTCACCACCCTCGGTTTAGGCCTCACCACTATTTTTTAGCATGTGAACATTTTTATATACAGTATGTGATAATTTATTCAACACATATGGATCAGGTGAAAACAGTTGTATACGAAGTACTTTAAAATTTTTTAGACACATGTATTATTTATTGATCAAACGGCAATATAGTATATCATTTATGTTCGGTGTTGGAAAATGGAATAATATATTATCAGGGGTAAGTAAGCGAGAAGCGAGATCATATAGATTGATTCAAGTTTTTTTTTTCTATTGGAGCTTTAGAAGCCGTCTATTTTTTTTTTTATTATTTTTATTTATTTTATTTTATTATTTTTTAAGTCTTCATTGAGTCCAACCAGGACTTCTTCCATTTCGCCGGCGAAATTTTTATTTTAACTTACTTAACAATTGTTAACATAAGCTAAATAAGACAATTAAAATAACTGAGACGAGAAAATCCGCCATTCGCAACACTATTTCAGCTTGTGAGTGCGTTTTGCTATTGACTTTATAGAATCAATAAAATCTCTTAATTGCCACTCATATTTCCTTAAAGGTCTCTTGGGTTATGATGTGCTTTACGGTCAGCTGAGAGGCTCCACAGTCGCAAATGGCAGAGCTGCGAAGTACCCACTCAGTATGCATTGCAGGTATTACATCTCACGTGCTCACTTCTTACTTGGTTAATTCCTCCTTCCATTTAATCCCCACCATAGCGAATGCAGGGTCTTTCATTCCTGGCATTCTTCCTGATATTGAGTTGTTTCATAGTGGGGTCCTTGACTTCAGGCGGTTCGAAAAATGATCTTGTAGAACTTGGAGGGCGGGGAGATCTTTTGAATAGTCAACAAGGTGGAATTTCCATCATTCTCGCGTAGAACCTTCTTGGCATTTTAAATCTGTTTTGGGGATGTGACCGATAACGTGAAATCTAGTGATGGGCGTGGTTTTAGTGGTCCTGTGATGATCCTCAGAGTCATTAGAGGCCGACAGCTATTTACTGAGTATGAGCACTGTTGCCATTCAGGGGCGTGGTACTGGGGGACTGGGTACAACAAGCTTCAGAGCGGCAATAGGCCACGTAGTATGTTGAGCTCCCCAGAAGTTCAAGCCAATTTTCGTACTATGTCGCACCGCGTTTTGAGCTTCTAACTGCGTTACACAAATGTATTTTGTAAGTAAAGAAGCAATCCAAAGTAACTACTTAGTAGTTTATGGTGGAAATTGTGTCTTTATCTTTGCTTACAC
This sequence comes from Vandiemenella viatica, assembly GCA_031002005.1. NCBI lineage: Eukaryota > Metazoa > Arthropoda > Insecta > Orthoptera > Morabidae > Vandiemenella > Vandiemenella viatica. The sequence continues at coordinate 26,455 of JARYHS010012856.1, read as the reverse complement.
GAGCTTACAATTAATAGTTAGTTTTCTTTTCGGTTATTTAGGTGAATTGCGCATGCCTTAGTATTCTCTGCCTTTAGACAGTGTTTCCATTGTTGTTAATACGAATTCAGGTTATTTTTTAAATTATGATTGTAGATAAAAACGAAGCCGAAATGTCCTACAACGCGAACCGCGAAGTTCCAGAAATATAATTAAGATCATATAGTTTTAACAAGGGATATGAAGGAACATCACTTATACCATATTCAACTCAATAACGTAAAATGGAAGAGTGCTTAGGATTTATGGTCTCGATACTAAAGATTAATTAACAAATACTCTATCAATGAAGCTACAAGAGTAGATTTATAATTAATATGTAAATTACTATTTCTATTTCAACTCTGATAATATACTGAGCCCGCACCAAATACAACAGTAGAATTATACGGACAATTATGCAACAAAAATATGGCGAATCACACATAATAAACGGCTTAATTCAAGAGCTAAGTATGCCAGCCAAGAGACGCGACATATGCCGTCAAGGGTCGGAAGCAATTCCGTATCAGGCTGCAATATTCTAATTCCTTAAAAGAATTGCGTATCTTATGTGAAAGCAGAAAACTGCGGAAGACAAGCATCCCCTAGGAGTGGTGTAAGTTTACTTTAGAGCTTTATTTGAGGAGTTTTGTGCCATTTTTGGTATATTTAGCGCACGGCGCAACGTTTGGAGATGTCGTTAGAGGAAATTATTGCGACATAGGACCATAATGGATGAACCGTCGTCTGAAAAACATGGTTTGGATTGCACCAGATCGAGAAAGTTGAGAAAATGTATAAATAAGAGTCAGCGGCAATATGGCGCGCCTAAAGCGGTTACCCGCCAGAACGAGGCAACGTCCATATGGCTCCAAGTCGAGGCTAGCATACCAGTGTGTACGTGTAGCAGAGGCGAGGCAAACCGCCTGCGGTCTATCGCCGAACCCCCGCTCACGCTGCCACTGTTCGTTGCAATTAAATAAAACCATTATACTTTGTGAAGAAGTTTTTCGTAATTGTATACTTTTGTTCTATTTTTTGACCATGAGTTGGGACAGCGAAAAGATGTTCTATTTTATTAAAGAGCGTGAAAGACGTCCCATATTGTGGAAGAAGGACGATAAACTTAATCATAATGCAATATAAAAAGAGGATGCTTGGTGTGAAATAAGTTCACTTATTGGAGAATAGATTGATGTTTAAAAATAAATGTATATTACGGCGAAACATAACATTAGTCTTCTCAAAATATCGAACTTGACAACGATTCACAAATTACAGTGTTTCAGAATGTCTAGCTCTCTTGGACACTACAAGGCCTCCAATGTGAGTCAGCATTATTCACCATTTTCAAAAATTTTGTAAAATATTTATATAGCTCCGCATATTTGTGGTATAATTCTTGAAATAAGCTGCTTCGATACGTTGCAAGATTGGCAAGTATCTCAGTGTTATGGCTAAACTTTCTTACTGCTTTTCGGAAATTTGTATCATCCTTTGAAATTTTCTCCCAATCGACTCTAATAAAAATATAGTCAGTGGATGACATTTTTACAAAGTTTTGAAAATGGCAACTCTCTTCTTCTTCTATCGTTCTGTTAAAAATAATTTACTACTAGTGAACATTTTATTCCGATAAAGTCAAGTTGCCCACCGCCATCTTTTGTTTCTCTTTTTAAGTAAACTAGCAATCGCTATGAAGGCAGTAGTAGCCACTGCTAAATTGTCACCGCGATCCATATCCACAACACTGCCAACTCGTCAAAACAAATGAATGAACGGATACCTGTCTCGTTCGATACCTCTGCTAACTGTGACGTGCAACCAAAGTGTACATACGCTGCGCCTTGCCTCGCCTCGCATCGCCTCGGCTCGCCTCGCCTCCGTCCCGTTCGTGCGTTGCCTCGTACCGGCCTTGGAGCGAGTACGATTACTGGTGTTTGAGACGGAGTCGACCTTAATCTTTATTAGGAGTGAAACATCAACTTGCTCGACAGCTGAATTTGATCATCGTTTTATCGGGATAAGTGAAGTTCTGCGAGTGTTGTTTGGTGTCGTAACGTGTTTGAGAATTTCTCAGACCTATTGTATAAATAAATAAATAACTTCTTTGTCTGGAAGTCCAGCGACTTTTAATGACTAGTTGAAGGCCAGTTTAACTTCAGCAGTATTCAGATGCGATTCAGCAGAATTTTATTTCAGTTTTAGATTGTTCGTTCCACTACCAGAAAGATAAGTTCGCGTGGATTCTAGATAAGTGAAAACTGAATGAGTATGTAGTATTTAATATAAAATTTTTAAATGGTTTTTATCCCTAAAAGAACAGACAATGGTTATTTAGAGAAGTGGAAATAGTCAAATGCGCTAAACTTTGTGTGAAATATAGATACAGGAAGTGATATTTTATTGTTAATTTTTATTTACTTATGACGTCAATTTCGAGGTCATTAGGGGGCGTCCATAAACCACGTAGCTCCATTTTGGATTTCTGTGAACCACCCCTCCCCTCCCCCCACGTAGCACAACGTGGCTTTTGCCTCTATTCCCCCCTCCCCTCCCACGTAGCACGTAGATTTTTTCGATATTGGTGTTCTATACCTCATTTTAACAGTGACAAATAATATAAATGGGAAAGTTACGTGGCCTGGCTCGGAAACCCCTCCTCCCCCCACCCTACGTAGCCCAGCGTTGCTCTCCAGCCAAACCCTCCCCCCCTAGACAGAGCCACGTAGATTATGGACGCTCCTTTAGAGGAGGAATGGAACTGGGGACAAGGAACGGGAAGGAATTCAGCCATGGCCTTTTGAAGGAAGCATCCCAGCATTCGTCTGAAGTGTTTTGGGGAAACCATGGAAAACCCAAATCTGAATGCCCCGACGTGGATTCGAAAAGGCTTCCTCCCGAATGCGAGGCCAGAGCGTTAACTGCTAACCCACCACGCTCGGTTTAATTGTTAAAGAAAGTGTGCACGCAATTCATATGAAATTATTCAGGGAGACATATTTAGGGCTTTATCATTCAATGTAAATATATAAAGAGAACTTTTTAGGAGTGTTTACGTAAGGGGAAGGCAAAATTTTAAATCGAGCAGTCAATGTCAGCAACTGATAGAAAATTGAAAGTTGTGTAATTAACATTTTTAGTTGCGGTGGCTCTCTGCGGTGGATCCTCTGATAATTTGTTTCAAATCAAATACTGGCCAGTGTGTCTTTAATAAAAATGAATGGACAGTTTTAAATATAACAGTTTCAGTCTGTTGTGAACATTTATTTCGATTATTTTAATAGTTTTGTAGACACTTTCTATTTCTGTTGGTTTTTTTATGTTTCAGGAGACTAAAGTCTCCACTGAATGCAGCTGCCGACTTGCTGCTCCTCTAACTGCACCACGACACATAAGCAACTAAGGAGACTTGCAGATTAAGAGTGCTACAGGAGGTGTCTGCAATAGCAGTTCTATTGAAGGTGCATATAGAAGAAGAAAGACCAGTGTACAAAGAATCCAGTTTTGAATTAAAGCTCAAGGGAGGAAATTTGTGACATATTATTTGATGATTATATTGCCATATCGGCTTATGAGAGAAAACTAAAAGGGAAGCAACTGAATTGCACTACTAAAATTTTCGGACAGATATTTGGTTAAAAATTTAAGGTATGAAACTTTCATGGTGTGAAGCATTTTAACAGTAAGATTGTTTATCAATTGATTTAGATATGGTAAAAGTAACAAAAAAAATTTTTTTTATTTAGGTACCAAAAATATTACTGATGTTATAATCAAAGATAGTGTAAGAAACAAACAAACAACAGGAAAAGTGTAATGCAAGACGGTTGGTGTCATTTGCGGAAGTTATATTACATCATTTCTCAAGCTGTCGAACAGAATGATTCGGTTGCTCCAACTCGTAGAGTATCCTCTGTGGGTTCCATATGCAGTACTCAAAGACTTGCACACACAACGGATGGCGATCAGTCCATTTCGACACAGCTTGCTGCAGATTCATAAGCTTAATAGGATTGAAAACTGGCTGTAATAGAAAAGCAAAACGGTACCACAGATTTATATGAACATTTCATTTTAATAAAATAATGTTAAAAGCCTGTAAATAGTGTTAATGAACGTACTGTGCTACTATTAAATTATTTTGTTTTAATGTAAGTTTCAGCAAATACAGGATGTTTCCGGCTAAAGGTTAACGGTTTCTCATAATTAGCAAAATTAGTTTGGCAACAACAAATCCGAAGCATTAATCATTTGACTTAATTACACCTACGGAAACTTACTACGACATGAAGAGCTACCCGTAGCAGTGTCTCAACGAAACAAAGGCTCATTCAAATAATAAAAAAAGTGTTACAATATGTCCAGAAGTGAAAACAGTCAATAATCTCCTAAGATGCAAATTTGTTTTTTGCAATTGCTATATGTTTCCTAAAATGGTACGAATATAGAAATTAGGAACGCTACAAAAATACCACCATTCATGTCAGTAGAAATAAATTTACGCAATGGCGGACTGATAAACTCGTGGAATCTTATGACCAGGTGAGATAATTTCAATTTACCACGCACTCCACCTCTATCGAGGTTGGACCAAACTTTCCGTGAACGGTCCGGGGCTCTAAATCGGAAGGACTAGTGACCAGACAGCCCAAGATAAAGCCTCAGTCAAAGATAGATGATGACGGGTATCCTAGAGTCAGTCTGTATCTAATAGTTCATCAGAGTTCAAGTCACCATCCAACACTATCACTTCGTGCCTACATATCGCATGAGATATTTAGACGTGCTATTCCCTCTGTTTTTATGTTTCACAATGTAAACCATTGTACGCCGCGTTTTTAAGAAATATTTCAATAATAATTCTACGAGACGTTCATCGCAAATAAAATGGGGGAACTCCTGACCCCGAAACCTACGGCTTTGGAAAGCCTGAAAATATTGTTCAAGATCAGCATCTTTCATCTGTTTCGCCGCGCAAGGGTGCGAGGCAATGCGAATACCTTTTGTTTGCCTTCTAGGGGATTGTCCATAAACTAAGTGGATTGGGCAAGGAGGGCAGGGGTTGGTTGGAAAGCCACGCTGGGCTACGGGGGGGTCGGGGGGCCAGGCCACTTAGCTTTTCTTTCATATTATTTGTCACAGTTAAAATGAGATACAGAACTCTCGGCAGCATGTAAATATTTATTTCCGTCATTTAATTATCACCCTATGTAATTTACGATAGCCTGACAATAGAAAACATCACAAAATGTCTTCTGAAATCAAAAGGGAAAAAAGCTACGTGCAACTTGGGGAGGGGGGTGGGGGTAGAGACAAAAGCCACGTCAAGGAGCTACGTAGGTTATGTACGCTCCCTAGTCAAACAGAACTTTTTACTTCGCAAGTCCTCTCCGAAAGTTACAGCGTGAAGTTATTTATGTCTTTAACAGGGCCCGTCACAAGACTGAAATTATCTAGAACAGGGGTAACCAACCCAAATGATCTTGCGGGCCACTTTGGAAACGAATCATAACTCCGCGGGCCGCATATAAAATTATTTATCCCCATATTAGATTTAGACACAGTATAGACATTTTTTTGGAGTAAAAAATTGAAACATAATGAGTTATTATTATTGTGTTTACTATTATTCTTATATGTAAACATAGATAATATAATAATAATGATGCTAAACGCACATTGTAAAGAAATAATAACACTAAATATAAAAAATATTTTGTAAAATTGTGATGAATCTGGCGGGCCGGAAAAATGCTCTAGGTGGGTCACATGCGGCCCGCGGGCTGCGGGTAGGCCAGGATGTACCAGGAACATGGTAGCAATGGCCGGCACTGTTACCAATACGTTCAGAAGAACAATAGCTCAGCTGAGCGTCCCGGCACTGCCTGATTGTGTGGGCTCTGTGGCGTGGGTAGTACACATGCGTCACTCCAACCATAAGGGAGTGGGAAAAGATCAATTCAGACTTATGTGCTTCAGTTTATAACATCATTTTCTTGTTACTTCGTCGACCAGTGTAGCTTTGGTTGGTACCTACATCAAGGAGCCCACATAGCTACTTCTGTTCCATATTCGGCGCATTCTCGCATGCCAACTCTTGGCTATAATGTTAATGCCTTCATTTCCCATACAACGATCGTGATTATGCCCATTACTGAGCTACTATATACGTCATATGAGAAGCAACATGGCAAATGCAAAGAAGTACAATATAAACAAAAATAAAACGGAAAATCAAAACATTGTCAATAGTAAATAAATCATACAAAAACATACATAATGGGAGATATCTACATACGTTTGTTTTAGCTATTCTATTGTGCCAGTTTGGGTTTGTCAAGCTGTATTTCGTGGATTATCTCTTTGCACTGGACAACGGTATTTCCAAACACAGGCAAAAACATGCAGATAAGTGACGTATAAGGAAACATAAAATCACAGCACTAAATTGAATTTCACTGCCTGAGCTGATCGTACGTCTATAGTATTTTATGTGTTGTTTTTTCCTTGTGATTACGCATTACCGTAGCAGCATCGCGAAGCGTTCCACCTGCGACCGTGAACAGCAAAGTAAGCTGCTCCAGCGACGAAGGTCGCCTTCTCGAGCACGCCCATGTCGTGTTTAGATATTCAGTAAGCCACAGTCGTTCCTTGGTTCAAAGAATCTGAAATTCCGTTCTTCATTAAAATTCTTTTATCACTCACTGTCATCGGAAGAAGTAGGCCATTTTATTACGTTAACTGGCTGTTGGATGTTATTGTTGAAGGGGCTGTACGTAATACTGTCTGTCTTATACTAGACTTCCACATACGAGTATGGAACTTTATCCTTATTCCCTTCAGTTACATTACATTTTCCATGCGTTTCTCATACTTACCATAAGCACCCTGCAGGATATATAATTTTATCCGTCAATAAAATCTCTGTGGTACTGTATGTTAATGAAGGCAAGGAAACGTACAAATAATAATAATAAGAATAATAATTTACTTTCAGAGAAAACTGCCAAAAAAATATGAGATGCGGATAAACAGTCATATAGAAACCAAATAATACAATCAATTTTTTATAAAGGTGAATAACACGCCAATGCAATTGAATTTTGTTTTATTTTGGTGTCGTACGCGTTTCGCTCTATATCAAGAGCATCATCAGCGACATCTGTTAGATATTTATTCATTTGTTTAGTTACATTTGATTTACAAAACAATATAAAGTTGAGGTGAAATTAAATCTACTTACATGTTACTTTTTTACTTTTTTCTCATGATCAGGGTTGGCCAACCCTGATCATGAGAAAAAAGTAAAAGAGTAACATGTAAGTAGATTTAATTTCACCTCAACTTTATATTGTTTTGTAAATCAAATGTAACTAAACAAATGAATAAATATCTAACAGATGTCGCTGATGATGCTCTTGATATAGAGCGAAACGCGTACGACACCAAAATAAAACAAAATTCAATTGCATTGGCGTGTTATTCACCTTTATAAAAAATTGATTAACTTGCAATTGAGGAAATGGCCCACAATATCCAGTCATTAAATAATACAATGGCTGCAAATGGAAAATCTGTGTATATCAAGTAAAAAATATTTTGCATATTGTTCTAAACAAGAAAATTTGGCGACTGGAATTATTATACACTTTTCATAAACTACCCATTTCATCTCCAATACATTAATAAAATTTTCGATAAGCGGATTATTATAAAGATCATCATGAACTAATATTTATCTGCAACAGTAAACAGTTCCACGAATCATCATCATTAGTTTGCTGTATTTCAAATGTTTGTATCAGTATCAGTTCAGAAGGAAGGGGGACACATCGGGGTGAGAATAGATGGATTTATTAGCTTAACTTAGTAGCAGGCCAGTTCATGAAGAGGTTTAATCAGCTCCTGAAGCAAAATCTCTGCGGAATAGGTGATTTTTAAGCCAGCAGCAAGAGGCTGTTGATATTAATTTTACTATTGAGTTATGTGCAAGATATTTCAGATGAAATGCTCATGTAAGGTCAAGTTGGTAGTAGGGCACTGGACCTTTCTAAGGCTTGAGTTGGAAAGCTTAGGAGGCAGGATGAAAAGAATCGAGGTAGAAAATGCGTTTTCAAGGGAGTGTAAAACATGAGTGTCACAGGGAAGTGTATCAGAACGATTTTTGTCCATTTGAAGGTGAGTTACAGTCAAAGGTTAGGTTGCAAATGACGTAATACTGTACAACAGAATTACATAATAATTATGAACGACTACAGAGCATATGAACAGGGAATAAAATTGATCGGGGGAGCATGGAATTAGGATAAATGATAGAAAGTGTCAGCCTACTGTGCACACAACAGGAAAATAAAGGTTTTGTATGAATATATGTTGGAAAAGGAATCGCATATATAAAAGAATACATAAAACGTAAATATTTGACACTACCAGTTAACAGTGCGCTACGCTGAGCAGATAGGAACTGGGAAAGTTGTAGCGGATAGGATTCAAAGTAATGCACCTATTAATATACGAATGTGCCAGAAAACCAGGGGAAGCTGGTTTACAAGACTTTGGTCAAATATTGATGAGTATTGTGAGCTGACATGGGGACCACAATATGGCTATCTGATACAAGTGCAGAAAGTGGTGCAAGAGAGGGCAACTTGAATTGTCTGTGAAAATTACCATAAGATACACCCTGAAACTGAAACAATGAAATAACTGAGCTGGGAGTTGTGGGGTACACAACCTCACATTTGTGTGATTTTACATTAATTAAGCTATTTTTTTATTTAATAAATTGTAATGGTGTGTATTAACTCGGAATTTTTAAGTTCAAAGGTCAAAGAATAACAAGATGAATAATGAGATCTCTGAAAAATAAAAGAAGAGTCAAGAGTGAGTTGTTGAAGAGAAGATTTGAATGGAGAGGACGAGTTTTGATTTTTTGGAATGAACAAGTTTGAAAGAAGAGATGAAACAGTTTGGCTCACTGGAGAAGCCACGAGAATCCTGGCGGGATTACTAATAGTAAAATATTAGCCTGAGGGCAGAAGGCTTAGGGTTATGGATAAAGATAATGTTATATGACTTGAGAAAAGAGAATTGTTTGTTAAATAAAAAATATACAAGTGATGAGATAAGTAGAAAGTGTTTTGATTTGAGATTGAGATATATGAAGATATAGACAAAGGAATTAATTTGAGTTTGTGTGATAAGAATTGGAATAATAATAATTTTGATTTTTCAGCGTGAGTATCATATTAAAACCAGCGCCGGACAAAGAGGGGTTAAGGAAATCTCTATATATTGGTCTGGTGCTGGAAATAAGAGGTAATAAATATATTTAAAGCATTATACAAAATAGAGACGTTACATATAAGTACGTTACAAAGTTATTAGAGGATAGAAGACAGGGGAAGAAATTTGTTGACACGTAGAAGTGTGTAGTGAAGATAACACTAGGACATATACTATTGTGGCAAGATCTTTAAGGAGCTTGTGAAAAGGAAGAGAGGATTTTTATGGTGAATTAGTACTTGATTTCACACATAAGGAAGTAAAAATGTTTCCGTTTGCAGGTATGGGAGTCAGGAACTGGCACAAGAGTGTTGCCTCCTCAAGACTGAATCACAGTAGTAATATCCTCTCAGTTAATGGGCTAGACATTTTCGGTCGATATGGATCTAATAACTTTCTTTTCTCTCTACGTATTTCCACCATCTTCTTTATTCTATAAATACTACTTAAACTCAGCCATCCAACTCCTACTGGTCTTTTCTGCACATCGCCATCCAAATACTACACTGCTGTTTATGAAAATTGCAGCACACAGAAGAAATGGTCTGAATCACTTCAAAATTGAAGGATGTTCAGAACAGTGGAACCGTAATAAGCGATTCACACGGCAGAGAGATGGCGTGCACGCAGGCCCAGCAGCGCCTTCTTATTTGTGACTGGACAGGTTGGCGTTACGCCACGCTGTCAGTGCAGAGCCGTCAAACATGCAAGAGGTGCCTTGATGCCTCGACGTCACCAGTTGAACATGTCCGGGATAAGGTTGCTTCGTGGAGGTGCCGACAGACTGTGCGTTCCCCAGAAGCATATCCAGGATCTCTTTTATTCGATGCTACAACTTCTGGCGGCTCTTATTGAGCCATAATCTCTGGAATAAATGTCTCCTTCTCGGTTTTACAATTTTCACAAACAGTTGTATACTTTCATACTGTCGTGTCGGAATCGTCAAATCACCAAGCCACAAACACTGCCAGTGTTTCTTCGCCATAATGTTTCTTCTTACACATTCACGTCCTACTTTGTCCTTCCCCGTCTTTCGCACAGCTGATCTCAAAAAACGTCATGTCACAAGCTTACAATTTGTTTACGTTCGTTTTGTTCAATACACAGTTCTCTGAACTACATCCTGTAACAGATATAACTCGCGCATTGTATGATAAGGTCATGAAGGAACTTTCTTATCGGAGGTTAGGTAACGCAGTTTATCAATGCCGATGGATCCTTTTATTATCATGCCCTCCATTTCCAATATTGCTGATCTCTGCCTTGACCCAACAGTTGCAAGATAAATGAAGTTTTTCACACTTTTATCATCTCTCTCTCAAGTACGAGGTTCCACTGGGTGTCGGTCTTCGGTCAGTATCTACTGCTAGCTTGATGTACCAGCAAAACTACTTCCTCTGGACTTCTTGCCTTGTCTCTCTTCACACGTTTGATTTCAGAATACTGAAATCCGCCAAGGATTCACTAGAATGAAACTGGACAGTTACGGTTCTTAGTCAGAGCAAATTATGATTTGCTTTCACCAAGAGTAGATTATTAAAATTATCGCCAAGAATTGTATCTGTTAATCAAATTTTGCTCGAACTTTTACGAATAATTGTCGCATTTTTGCGGAGGTATCAGCAGTTCTGAATTCATTGTAACTAAGAATAAAACATAAATTAATGTAAGGGCAAATTTCATATTCAAGAAAACCAAACCAGTAAATCCAAAGTTTAAGCCCGAGTTTCCACATGTAATTTGCATATGGGAGGAAAACTCACAGTCTCACTACAGAGTTTTTTCGCCATGGCCCGCGCACATCCATCCTGTTTTTCTCTACTGCTGCTGTCGCACCGTAGCTTTCAACAGTTCAGCGCTGTTTATTTCGTCGCTGAAAGTTCCAAAGGAATTCCACAACTAATCGATTACATCGCTTTTTCTAACCATGGATAGAGGTTTTTCGTACGTGATTGTTAACATGGTTTTTCGAATAATTGTATGCAATAGGTATCCAATGTTCAGACTTGGATACTGTTATTTCATCTTGGCCATCAACTGATCCCTATCAGCAATATGACATTCGTTAAAAATATAAAAATACATTTACAATCCCGAGCCACAAAATTAATACCGGTTCACTCTTTAAACCTCTGTCAAATAGACACATCTATCTTTTAAAATACCTATAACATCGATTAGGACTTTAAGAGAGTATTTTTCTATCTGAGCTCTTTTTCATTTAACGGCGGTATTGATTGCGTTTGCGCTGTATTACAGAAACTTATGAGGGACGTAAATTCCTTTTGCGGACAATAACAGTTAGCAGTATGGTAAATACGTATTGATACTGGTTTTATCTAATCACCTTTGTAGTGTAAAATTTGTTCGAAACGCATCGTGAAGATTTCTAGTAATAAATTTAGATATTTATACCTTCCTGTGTACAGGGAACTTGAAACATTCTTCAAGTGTCTCGTTTAAGGCCATCGGCAGATTATTTACGTTTGAGTAATCAAGAAAGACTGACCCGTGTCGAATTACAACTTCCTCAACTCATGAAGCAGGCAGTCATTCGCAAGTGCCAACTGAAAAGCGTTTGTGTCGAACATTTTTCACGGCCGCCATTCAGACACTTGGGAACGCGGAAAATTGGAGGATACTTGACATACACTCACCACACTGCTTCAAAGGAATATTCAGAGATCATCAACGTCTAATCCACATGTCATTCACAGATTTGTGGCTTACATGCATGCAACTATACCCAGGAAGACCCGGTGTCTTTCCGAAAATACCCAAGAAGTTTATGTATAAAAACATCTCTCATTACAAAAGATAATGTCACCACATCATTTTCAGCGAATCTGACTACAAAGTTGACAGAGCCGCCATTGTATGATAGGTTACAAAGTATGAAGTCGGCAGAGTAGAACACGAGGTCCTGGCCAGGGAAGAGCGATCTCTGCGGAGGTTGAACTGTTTGACGACGGAAACATCTGTCAACTAGACGTTGGACCGGGACAGTGTACGTGCGGCTCTGGAATCGCAGCCGGACGATTCGGTCGACAATTTCTCCGCTGCGTAGTTCTCCCTTAGGGAATCGAGGAATACCGGCACAGCCGACCTACTTCGGCAACTTCGCGCTGACAGTCAGCTGATTAAAGCAGATCATATTTACCCACTAAGCAGTCATAGCAGTAAGCGACTGGGGTTAAGAGCATGTCAAGTTCATACCAATAGGCCTACTTTAACAATGAATAAATTAAATTTAATATTTTATAATGTGGCTTATTTAATTTTTAATCATCCCTTTCCCCTTATTATTGATATTCAGATCACAAGTACAATAGTTGATAGTATCAAATGATTAATTATCGTTGGTAGCCGTTCCTTTGTTTTTTGTATTACAAAATAGTTTAAACTGGACGACTGCACAATGCGTTTTAGTGTCCCAGCTTTCCGCAAATGTTAAATTACACTTTGAAACAAAAGACTTGTGGCATTTAAATAAGGCTCTGTACATGTTTTATTGAGTCTATTATAGTTAAAATTGAGTTGAAAGAAGTCTTTGTTTTGCCACTATTTTTAATGCATCTTTGGAACTAATAAGTCCAACATCTACTCCCAGAGCTCGTATCGGACTTGGTTTTTTAATGAAGGTTGCAGGATTGTTTTTCAAGGCTACTCTTACGAAAAACCCGAGGGCCAAAAGCACTAGTGAGCTAAAATCATCCGTTCTCACTCGAACTTACTTGTTGACCACCTATTTTCTTCTTATTTACCGTTCATTTTTTCCAGTCTTCTTTTTTTTCCAATGAGATTCCAAAACAGTTTTTCTCAGAGTCAACCCTGCACGATCTAATATTTTTATTTATTTTATTCGATGCAAAATTATACAACATAAATCTGTAAATCCAAAAGCTCGAACTCCGAAAAATTTAACTGTCCGGTCACAGACTTCTGAACAATTTATATTTTATTCCGCCCGTCGATATAATGAAAGACATTTCAACGGAGGACTCCAGTTAGTAGTACAAAGTAATGGCGGTGGTGGTGGGTGACCATAAAGTGGACGACTGAGCCCCTCCACTCATTTTGGTAGTAAAAATTCTGTTTTCACGCTCTGCACCGAGTAGTGCACTTGACAATAGTACCCGGAGGTTTGGCTGAGCGCATTGAAGCGCCGCGCCGCTGTAGTTCACGCGGAGAAATACAACGTACTTCATTCTTGCTTTCCAGCCAAGCTGGTTTTTCCATAGTTACCTACTGGATTTCTTGAATTGTCCCGGCTTCCCGCCTAAAAACTAAATTTTATAAAAAATAAATTTGCACAAAACTAACAGCAGTCGCATAAAGAACATAAATCACGACAGGCAGAAAATATTGATCGTAATTATAATTGTACTATTACGAGTATAATAATTACTGTGAAAACGATTCCTAATGCTATTGTGCTGAAGGATTTATGAACAGAGACGAGAAAAATGTAAAGTTGTTGTTGAACGGTTGAACTTTTAATTTTCTAAAAAGGCAGCCTGAAGAAATACTGTAAAATAAGAAAGACTCGGTTAGTAAATTCCAGGGCTGACAGGTCAATAAGGAGCGGTTTTTTCAATAAAGCCCTCTGATGCAACATTTTCGACAATCTACATATCCAAACATTGCACCACGGGCTAACACCCCTAAAATGATTCAAAACTCCTGAAATAAAACCATGAAATAAGTAACCTTACAACATCATTATCTGAACGGCATGTACTTACAGTGGATGAGTCTAGTGATGGAGAGCCGCTTGAATTAGTAACAAACAGGTAGTAAATTTTCCCCAGTATATGGAAAATAAAGAGGGTAAAAAAAGGCATAATCACAATGCTGCTGCAGGCAATTTTCAATGCACTTTTAGTTTATTTTCTTCCCAGAAGGAAATTTGCTACAGTTTAGAATGCTTTTGTTACCTACAACAGTTGCCCACAACATTTAATTTCACGTCCAGTACAGTTGATAATTGTCATTGGGGTGTTAATTAAAAATATCTACATAATTATATAAATAAAGGTGTCTCTCTGCCCCTTTGTTAAAGTTTCACGCAAAAATTACGGAACCGATTTGAATGGGATTTTTACAAAACCTTGTGGTATATTTGTAGTCTATTTTATCACACTACGTTTGGGCAGTGATAACGTGTTCGTAATGATAACAGACCACCGAGCGTATTGGGTGAGCGGTAACGCTCTGGCCTCGCATCCGGGAGGACGCGGGTTCGAATTCCCGCCCGGCCAGCCAGATAGATTTCAGTTTTATATGGTTTCCCCAAATTACTTCAAGCAAATGTCGAGCTTTAAAAGGTCATGGCCGAATTCCTTCCGTTTCTCGCTCCAGTCCTATCCCGCCACTGAATACCTCGATTTGTCGTAAATCCATAAACAAACAGCTGAGAGGAAGAATCTTTTATTAACATCACAAGTTGCGCATCAAAGACAATAACACAGCACATATAAAGGATCCACTCTTTTGATACTGTCTATTAATACTGTTTCTGACTATATGATTTTGGTTTGTATAATACTTTATTATTCATGTAAAATGTAAATCAAGCCACTATTTCAAAAAATAAGACTCCAACAAATTGTGATATTTGCTTCACAGCAAAAGGTTATAACGATTCTGCATTACTAACCTCAGGCAGAATACTAAGTTTCTACTTGATCGCATGCTATATATTTTTTGTTTCAAAATAGATCTGGCCTTCATTGGTTAAATGATAGTTAATCGGAGCGAAAAGTTTAAATATGGTTTTTACATGAAAAGAATTTTCTATCATGCTACATGAGTTAAAATAAAATTTATGTAGAATATTTCTTCTTCGTTTTAAAGTGACTAAATTTCATGTATCTTTATGAAGATTACTTAATTTCTTAACCTATCTATTTTAAGATACGATCTCTGTGGGTTAGGATAATATCTATGGAGAACTTATTCTCTTAGTTTTTAATTCCTCTTAGTATCTAAATTTTCTTTTTTTTTCCCCTAAACTAAATAATGTTTAAATGTACAGAAAACGAAAACTTTCTGATAGCTGCAGGATCCTAGGAAATAAGAAAGCAGATAATAAAAACATTTAGCGTTTTTTCCGGGATAATAATTGCTACTCTAAAATAAATAAATAAAAAAGACGGTAAGCGTATTATTCCACAGACCTAGGGCCGGGCGGACAATTGCTAGTACTGTAGTATAATCTCTAGCGTAGTATAACTGTGTAAACCAATTTACTTTAGTAAGAACGAAAAAGGAAACACGTATTTGCTTCGTACAGGATAGTTTTCACACTATTTTTTCTGCACGTTTACAAATATCAGTCATTCAATAACAGCTTAAAGTCACATGTCATTAACAAATTATTCATTGACTCCTGTGTCATTTTCTCGTTGATTTCTGTGCAACACTCCAGTTGTTGTTGTTTTTCGGGCTTTAGGGCGCGTCAACATCGAGCACTCCAGTTATTTCTTTCTTGAACATATTACAATATTCATTACAACCTATTATTTGAATTACCTCTTTCAAACAGTCTAATAATTGTCTTCTTTCCCTAAGATATTAAACTACGTCAAATGTAACCAGCCATCTACTTTGGTTAACATAGTTTCATTTGATGCAAAGAATCTTTGAAGACAATGGTTAATAATTTTCTCGTTGATTCCTGTGCAACACTCCAGTTATTTCTTTCTTGAACATATTACAATATTCATTACAACCTATTATTTGAATTACCTCTTTCAAATAGTCTAATAAATGTCTTCTTTCCCTAAGATATTAAACTACGTCAAATGTAACCAGCCATCTACTTTGGTAAAAATAGTTTCATTTGACACAGAGAATCTTTGAAGACAATGGTTATTTCAGGCGTTTTTGTCTTTCTGATGAGACAGCCTTAGCCTTGCTCACCTCTGGTTTAGTATCCACATTTGGGGTAAAGGGAATTGCATGACGTTTTACAGAAGAGCAAACATTATGTTTGGTCTAAAGCATATTTTTTTTTTTTTTTTTGTATGGTGGATATGCTAATTCTATCTGATTATTATATATTTATTTATACGTCAAGCATTAGTTAGATTGTATTCATTAATATTTTAAGAATCAGACAGTCCACTGCATAGGATAAGAAGTTGGTTGCCTGCATCGAGGGCGTGGTTGTTATTGTGGAGCCGCCAAGGTGAAGATCTGCATATTTTGTCCCTGGTGAAAATAGTGAAAGTGGAGTTGATTTTTGGCGCACGAGTGCTGGCTTTAGAGGACGCTGTATGATATACTAAATGTACATTAAAATGTAGTGATATTTGTGAGTGATGGCAGACAGCGATGATGTACAAAAATGATGAGGCAAAGAAAGTAGCTAAATGAAACTGTGTTATGAATAGACCTATAAACAATATTTCTGCAGGCCAGCCCAGTAGTACTGTCGTGAAGAATTTGCTTTTTCAACTGTAATAAATTGTTCCCTTGAAGCAGTATAATTTCTCATTTAGTGCGAGTGAAAGTGAAATCCAATGAAAAATACTTTTTATTTTGTATAACGAATATTTTATCACAAGATCAACGAATAGTAATAATAATGATGATGAAAAGGTTCTTAATATTATAAGAAAACATAATGGCTCAATTATGCATAAATTAATTACATTTAGTCCTTACAACCTACGCTCTGGATTTAGATGTTCGTCAATCTGTAGATACAGCGTTTCGAAAAGATGGATCATCTCTCTTCATTCCTTTTTACGGTGCTATTTTAAGGAGAAGTGTCATTCTACCCTAGTCTCAGATACTCAAACTTAGACAGCACAAAAATGCCATTTTCGACGTAACTCACAAGATGTCTAAAAATACAGTAGAAGGAAATTATTTTAGGCTTTCTTCTCAAAATAGAGAAGTTAATGCGCATGTGTAAAAACACTTCATGAATTGAGTCATGGTTTGTGAAAAGAAAAAAGATAAGAATTGATACTGCACACAATTTGCTTTCAAATATGACTGTAATCATTCAAACATTTGTGCTTCCAGATACTTACAAGAAAAAAACAAAAAGATCAGTTGATGGAAACGAAAGTACTTGATTCTTTGTCTATGTTTAGAACATCAGTAAGTTGATGAACACTTACTGAAATCATTGAAAAGTGTAAATAAGTGGATTTAGATAGAGGTTGTTAAAGCATCGACAAACGCAAAGTATTTTTCTGCTGTCACAATAAAACAGGACTGAAGAAACTCATGTCTTCATGAATATATGTGTTGGTAGGACAATGAAACTTATACACTATAATGCTGCACAGTTATTTATTTACAGTATTAGCTTCAATACTTTGATAAGTGGGTGAATTTTCTTAGCGAGCGATTTCTACGACGAAAGTCCTGATCTGCATGGGCTGGAGGGCGATGTTGGGTATGTCGTTCTGCGGCAGCTGCTGCGTGGAGGAGACGCCGTCTGTGTCCACCCACGTCAGTCTGCTCACCTCCTCCAGCCACTGGTTCGCCCCCAACGCCGTCTCCTGGATCGAAGTCACGGTAAACGCGCTGAAAAGATCCTGAAAGTCGAGAAGTTCACGAAGCAGTCTTAAAACTCGTGTTTAGTAGAAAGTATTTCATCAACTATTTTTTTTCTGACCGTGCGAAATGAAATTTGCTGTTTTCCAGGTTTTGATACAGAACTTGAGGTTAGAATTATCTGGGCCATGGATTGCAGTTATGAAATAAATTCTAGTCTCACAAAGTGGAGTTTTCTTTAAACGTCTAATGAAAATCTTAAGCATGTTGGCTCAATAATTTGACTCGATGAAAGAAATTTCTTAAGCAATGTAACATTCGAAAAGTTTGATACACATATTTTTCACATCTAGAAAAATAAGTAAAAGTGCATGCACATTCCATTAAAATAGTGATGGAAAGTAAGATATGAATTATGAGATCTTACGAAGTTAATAACGTTACGTAGTTTACAGCATAAATTAATAACAAAAAACGTATACTCTTTTGAGAATAAATTACGAATACATCTCTCCCGTGAGAACAGAGTACTCATATATATTCTCAAGCATCAGTCTGAAAATTAAGTAAGACAGGAAAGGCGTAAGCGAGTGAACATGTGAATGCTTACCTGCAAGTTAACTGTTACAGCCTGCGACAGCTCTGAGTCCTCTCCCGCCTCCAGCAGGTGTTCCAGTCGTACCAGCAGGGTGCCATTCTTCCACGGCTCCAGAGTCAGCACATGGACATTCTCTGGAAGCTCTTGGTTAAGGCCAGAAAACTATAAAATACCAGGTTTCGTTTAGCCATACTGCAAATTTTATTTTTAATTATTGTACTGACGATACAACAAACGAGAAGATCTCTTAAAAGACGAAGGAGATAATTTTTGATGTAGCTGAGAAGCAGAAGATTCGAGGCAAGTGAAATGACTCTACGAGTTCCTAACTGATAGTAATTATGAGACAGATTATAATATGTTATTCCACTGACAGTAAGATCAGACAAACATATTTCGAAATAAGGCGTCAGCACTGTTACCTGTAACGAGATTGTCAGATTTTTCAATTGAGAACGTGTGGTGTTTAATTATGTGGAAACTATCCAAACCATTTTAAAACTTTCTTCGAGCGGTCTTAGGAAAAATACATTACTTAACATAATCAAGAGGTAACTGTCCAAACCATCAAACCTGCGACCCAATCGATTTTTTTATTTTTTTACTTATGGCTTTACGCCTCATCGACGTCGAGGTCATTAGAAGCGGGATGGGACTGGGGACAAGGAACGGGAAGGAATTCACCCATGGCCTTTTGAAGAAAGTATCCCGGCACTCGCCTGGAGTGATTTGGGGAAACCATGGTAAACCCAAATCTGGATGCCCGGACGGGGATTCCAACCGGCGTCCTCCCGAATGCGAGGCCAGAACGTTAACCGTTCACCCACCAAGCTCGGCGCGACCCAATTGACTAGAGAGTCTTTTCATCATTTATTCGCCGGTTCAAACATATTTTGTTATGCAGGTTTCGTTACGGGGAATATACGTTTTTTAAAACTCACAACGGTGCAGTAAGAAATGAAGTACAAAAAAAAAAAAAATCCGTTTCTGTTTGACTGACCAGACAGCCCGCGGGCTTTAAACTAACATCTATCTTCGTACGTACATGATATCGACTGATGTAAAGGAATCAGCAAATAATTAATTGGTTAGTGTGGAGACTTGAGTAGTCGCGGCTCCGGCCTTGACAGTGTAGGGGCTCGCATGTTTGTAGGCACCGATTCCAATCTGCCCCGGGTTTAATTAAATGTTGTGTTTATCCTCAGTCGAACTATACGCTGCAGAAATTCAATCACTAGCGCTGAAAACATTATATATATACTTTCGGTGGTGTGAAAACCACATACGGTGTACCGTAGAGCTACATGGGACATTTTAGCATAAAATATGCATATAGTCCAACTTCTTTCTCATTTAGAGTGATCTGAAACGAAAAAAGGGTGACATCAGTCAGCTGCTAACAATATAGTGGAGGTAAAATTAATACTTATAAGTATTTCATGCGGTTCCAGAGATACGATGGAAGAAGTTGGACACCGTATCTCGAAGATGCAGAACAAAGTTTTGATAGAGTGCAGCATAGAAATCAGATTTCGAAAGATTAACGCCAATGTTTCTCAGCTAAGATGCAACACCAGGTTCTTATAGAGTGCAGCATAGAAATCAGTTTTCGATAGATAAACGCCAATGATTCTGAGCTATTCCTTAATTCCTTATTCTTTGGTGTTAAAAACTTGGTTGATTTGCCCGTAGAAACGGATCATTCATTAGGTGAGTTATGTAGCGTGTGATGACGCGCAATGGCGAAGTTATTTGCGGAAGCGTGTACAGGCTATTTGTTGGTTCAACGCTTGCCAAAATCTCCTGGCTACCGAGCGTAGTGGGTGAGCGGTAATGTTCTGGCCTCGCATTTGGGTGGACGCGGGTTTGAATCCCCGTCCACCCATCCAGATTTGGGTTTTAGATGGTTTACCCAAATCACTCCAGGCGAATGGATGGATAGTTCATTCAAAAAGGTCATGGTCGATTCCCTCCCGTTCCCTTACCCCTGGTCCTTTCCCGCCTTTAATGACGTCGATTATATTTCCACTCCATTTTAAAGTTTTAGACACAGCTATGAACCCTTACACGCTAAAAGTTCGGGACAAGATTCTTATATTCATTTGTGCATGAAAGCGTGAACCTACTCAGAGGCTTATAGACCAACAAAAAATTGTCCTTCCCATTTTAACTTTAACTGAGAGTAGGATTTTTCTTCTGTTCCTCCAACTCAGCCATGAAGAGTATAGTTCTAGTCGAAATTTGTAGGTAGAAATAATTGAATGTAGAAAAACCCAGTGACAAACAGGACTTTTAATGATGATAACAAATGAACTCGTTTACAGAAATTTATTAAATTTCTGCAAACATAAAAATCACAGAGCATAGGTTTGGCCAAACGCTGATTCAGATCGTCTGACGTGCTTTCCTGAAAGAGGCATTTTACAGAGGATAGTTCTGTCAGATGCTGAATGCCTGTCGGTGTAGAACCAAGCTATGATATAGCTCACTGTAATAGATCTAAAATGGTATTTAGATGACCATGGAATCATGTAGTAAGGCACTGAATCCTGGATGTCACTCTCAGCAGTATATCAGTCTTGTACCCTTGGACAAATAAAATTAAAAAATTAATAACTTCACACTTTCAAGCGAGAACACCAAGTCGGTTTAAGTTCATGATTTGTAAACAATATCTGATACTACTGGTGACTAGTGGCTCCCGTCAGAACTTGTCTGGTGGGGACACACGCAGCAAGTGTTCATTGTACTTATCTGATAGAACCATAGTGTGCAAAGCATTCACTGCACACTACGCAATATTCTTTGTACTCTCTTGTACCAGAGGCTCGCAATTTAGGACTTTTTTGTCTTCTTTGCGAGGATGAGATGAGCGCAGTAATTTGATTAATATTTTATTTGAATTTATGAGAAAAAAAAGGATACACATTTAACCAACAGCGGCAAAAAATTATCCTTTGAATGAATAAAGCTATGTACATTTAACTAATGAACTAACATGTTTCAAATAATGAGCAACAGAGAAAGATTTTATATTTGTAGTCGTGACGAAGATAAGCAGTTTAATAGAGTTACATTTCTGAAGACATACACAAATCTGATTGCGAATGATACAATGTTTCTGCTGATACAAACAACCAGTACTCCGTTCTTCAAGTTCCTTAAGACGTATGAGGTAACTATATTAACCGTAGCCAAGTTGCTATTACTGACTGTAATTTAGAGATTGAGGAGCTCCTAAGGAAGCAAAGGTTATTTGTATTACGAGAAGGCCAAATGACAACACAGGAAGCATGTTTTTACTAACCTCCCTGTGTGCTACTGTGTAATGTGTACCGACATCCACGAGCTTTTCCGGTGCCAGCGGTAGATCACACGACAATATCAGGTGGCATAGGATGGCACGACTCTTCCATTCCGAGAATAGATTGCAGTAAACACATAATATACCAAAGTAGGCTAAATACATTAACTATACGCAAGCCATCTACACTTTAAACACACTTCAAAAATAATATTATGCTCTGTGCCAGAGAATCAAGTGGTTTTATATTGTAACTAACTACGTACGGTAAGTTTTTGAACAACGAAAGAACGAATTTTACCTTTCAAACTAATATGCCCCCTTTTCTTATGCTTATTTCAGTAATGCTAGCATGTGACTACCCACTACCCTGTGGCCCAACTAGTTTTCAGTAAGGGCTGCAAGGAGCATCTGAATTGGTGAACCGAGTGTGGGTGGTGAGCGGTTAACGCTCTATCTTCTCCATTTGGGAGGACGCCGGTTCGAATCCGCGTCCGGGAATCCAGATTTGTGTTTTCCATAGTTTCCTCAAATCACTCCAGGCGAATGGCGGAATGCTTCCTAGAAAAGGGCCATGGCTGAATTCCTTTTTATTGACTTCCGTCCCATCCCGTCTCTAATGACCTCGTTGTCAACGATGCGTAAATCCATAAGTAAAAAAAAATCAATTAGTGCAATAGCCTCTTGATTAAATAAGATCTTGACCGGCTAAGAATGTTTCTAGTAATGATAATATCTGCAACTTTCCAATAATTTTTATAGTTTTTAATTTATTATTTTTAGGTCGTACATACAAATTATGTTTGTCTTAATTTTTAAAAAATGGTAGTTTCTTTTACCTATAAAAATACAAGTCACCATGTTAAGTCTTTTTTTTCGTTAATGTACTTGTCTGGAATAATTGAGTTTTGTTTACTCCTTAAAACAGATACTTTACTTTAAAACTTACAGTTGTGTCACTGGATAAATTATTCTGGAGAAAACCATATAATAAACTTCTTTTAACACCCGAACAGATCGACTACAACCTTTTTGCACCGAACCACTGTCGTCCGTACATTGTTATGACTCCGTTGCATTTGGCAATGAGTATTAGCCAATTTAAGTTTCATTGACAGTTGTACTTGGCTGAAAATATTAACTGTATTCTTGTTAGAATGGGGAAAATGTTTCAAAGCTTTTGAAACAATTATACCAATTTATCTACATTAATCTCAAAAGTATAAAAAAGAAACAATTTTATTATACTGAAACACTGTTCTCTTTTCCACTTTACATATTAGTCAAGGTCAGTGCTTCGCCAGGAATACCTATTTCAACGACGTTTAATGTTGCCTTGAGATAAATAAAAATAAATCATTTTAATAAAAAAATAAAAAGATAATTTGATCATGTAAGCCATGTTTTCTGAGCTTCTTTCCATGTGTTTGTACATACAGTCGCAAGTATTGGTTACTGTTCACTATGGACTCACGCCCGGTTGGCTGCGCTACCAGTGTTACTGAGGACTGCGCCCAGTCGTCGTAGGAGAGTCCTTGGGCCGGGGCGAGCAGCGGCCACGGCGCCAGCAGCTTGTACTGCGCCAGGATGCGCTGCTGCGCCGGCAGGCTCCTGCCTCCGCTGCCTGTCACGTTACCCACCACCAGGTAGTGCATACCTGTGTTACTGAGGACTGCGCCCAGTCGTCGTAGGAGAGTCCTTGGGCCGGGGCGAGCAGCGGCCACGGCGCCAGCAGCTTGTACTGCGCCAGGATGCGCTGCTGCGCCGGCAGGCTCCTGCCTGCGCTGCCTGTCACGTTACCCACCACCAGGTAGTGCATACCTGTGTTACTGAGGACTGCGCCCAGTCGTCGTAGGAGAGTCCTTGGGCCGGGGCGAGCAGCGGCCACGGCGCCAGCAGCTTGTACTGCGCCAGGATGCGCTGCTGCGCCGGCAGGCTCCTGCCTCCGCTGCCTGTTACGTTACCCACCACCAGGTAGTGCATACCTGTGTTACTGAGGACTGCGCCCAGACGTCGTAGGAGAGTCCTTGGGCCGGAGCGAGCAGCGGCCACGGCACCAGCAGCTTGTACTGCGCCAGGATGCGCTGCTGCGCCGGCAGGCTCCTGCCTCCGCTGCCTGTCACGTTACCCACCACCAGGTAGTGCATACCTGTGTTACTGAGGACTGCGCCCAGTCGTCGTAGGAGAGTCCTTGGGCCGGGGCGAGCAGCGGCCACGGCGCCAGCAGCTTGTACTGCGCCAGGATGCGCTGCTGCGCCGGCAGGCTCCTGCCTGCGCTGCCTGTCACGTTACCCACCACCAGGTAGTGCATACCTGTGTTACTGAGGACTGCGCCCAGTCGTCGTAGGAGAGTCCTTGGGCCGGGGCGAGCAGCGGCCACGGCGCCAGCAGCTTGTACTGCGCCAGGATGCGCTGCTGCGCCGGCAGGCTCCTGCCTCCGCTGCCTGTCACGTTACCCACCACCAGGTAGTGCATACCTGTGTTACTGAGGACTGCGCCCAGTCGTCGTAGGAGAGTCCTTGGGCCGGGGCGAGCAGCGGCCACGGCGCCAGCAGCTTGTACTGCGCCAGGATGCGCTGCTGCGCCGGCAGGCTCCTGCCTCCGCTGCCTGTCACGTTACCCACCACCAGGTAGTGCATACCTGTGTTACTGAGGACTGCGCCCAGTCGTCGTAGGAGAGTCCTTGGGCCGGGGCGAGCAGCGGCCACGGCGCCAGCAGCTTGTACTGCGCCAGGATGCGCTGCTGCGCCGGCAGGCTCCTGCCTCCGCTGCCTGTTACGTTACCCACCACCAGGTAGTGCATACCTGTGTTACTGAGGACTGCGCCCAGACGTCGTAGGAGAGTCCTTGGGCCGGAGCGAGCAGCGGCCACGGCACCAGCAGCTTGTACTGCGCCAGGATGCGCTGCTGCGCCGGCAGGCTCCTGCCTCCGCTGCCTGTCTGCCTGTCACGTTACCCACCACCAGGTAGTGCATACCTGTGTTACTGAGGACTGCGCCCAGTCGTCGTAGGAGAGTCCTTGGGCCGGGGCGAGCAGCGGCCACGGCGCCAGCAGCTTGTACTGCGCCAGGATGCGCTGCTGCGCCGGCAGGCTCCTGCCTCCGCTGCCTGTCACGTTACCCACCACCAGGTAGTGCCTACCTGTGTTACTGTGGACTGCGCCCAGTCGTCGTAGGAGAGTCCTTGGGTCGGGGCGAGCAGCGGCCACGGCGCCAGCAGCTTGTACTGCGCTAGGATGCGCTGATGCGCCGGCAGGCTCCTGCCTCCGCTGCCTGTCACGTTACCCACCACCAGGTAGTGCCTACCTGTGCCACTGAGGACTGCGCCCAGTCGTCGTAGGAGAGTCCTTGGGCCGGGGCGAGCAGCGGACACGGCGCCAGCAGCTTGTACTGCGCCAGGATGCGCTGCTGCGCCGGCAGGCTCCTGCCTGCGCTGCCTGTCACGTTACCCACCACCAGGTAGTGCCTACCTGTGTTACTGAGGACTGCTCCCAGTCGTCGTAGGAGAGTCCTTGGGTCGGGGCGAGCAGCGGTCCACGGCGCCAGCAGCTTGTACTGCGCCAGGATGCGCTGCTGCGCCGGCAGGCTCCAGCCTGTCACGTTACCCACCACCAGGTAGTGCCTACCTGTGCCACTGAGGACTGCGCCCAGTCGTCGTAGGAGAGTCCTTGGGCCGGGGCGAGCAGCGGCCACGGCGCCAGCAGCTTGTACTGCGCCAGGATGCGCTGCTGCGCCGGCAGGCTCCTGCCTCCGCTGCCTGTCACGTTACCCACCACCAGGTAGTGCATACCTGTGTTACTGAGGACTGCGCCCAGTCGTCGTAGGAGAGTCCTTGGGCCGGGGCGAGCAGCGGCCACGGCGCCAGCAGCTTGTACTGCGCCAGGATGCGCTGCTGCGCCGGCAGGCTCCCAGCCTGTCACGTTACCCACCACCAGGTAGTGCCTACCTGTGCCACTGAGGACTGCGCCCAGTCGTCGTAGGAGAGTCCTTGGGCCGGGGCGAGCAGCGGCCACGGCGCCAGCAGCTTGTACTGCGCCAGGATGCGCTGCTGCGCCGGCAGGCTCCTGCCTCCGCTGCCTGTCACGTTACCCACCACCAGGTAGTGCATACCTGTGTTACTGAGGACTGCGCCCAGTCGTCGTAGGAGAGTCCTTGGACCGGGGCGAGCAGCGGCCACGGCGCCAGCAGCTTGTACTGCGCCAGGATGCGCTGCTGCGCCGGCAGGCTCCTGCCTGCGCTGCCTGTTCACAGTACCCACCACCAGGTAGTGCATACCTGTGTTACTGTGGACTGCGCCCAGTCGTCGTAGGAGAGTCCTTGGGCCGGGGCGTGCAGCGGCCACGGCGCCAGCAGCTTGTACTGCGCCAGGATCCGCTGCTGCGCCGGCAGGCTCCTGCCTCCGCTGCCTGTCACGTTACCCACCACCAGGTAGTGCATACCTGTGTCACTGAGGACTGCGCCCAGTCGTCGTAGGAGAGTCCTTGGGCCGGGGCGAGCAGCGGCCACGGCGCCAGCAGCTTGTACTGCGCCAGGATGCGCTGCTGCGCCGGCAGGCTCCTGCCTGCGCTGCCTGTCACATTACCCACCACCAGGTAGTGCATACCTGTGTTACTGTGGACTGCGCCCAGTCGTCGTAGGAGAGTCCTGTGGCCGGGGCGAGCAGCGGCCACGGCGCCAGCAGCTTGTACTGCGCCAGGATCCGCTGCTGCGCCGGCAGGCTCCTGCCTC